>JARHVA010005299.1:520000-580000 GCA_037957365.1 Torreya grandis
AGTTAGGGTCCTACCTACTTCCCATAAAGTTTTGAAGAGTTGTAAAAGTGCATATTTGACCTAGAAAATTAGTTATTTAGGAAAGGTTCAATTCATGTGAACCTCAAACATCTTGAACTATTATTTCATGTCATATATAAAAATTTTAGACATTTTATGAGTAACTCAGATCACAAACATTGGATCTTTGGAAAACCTCTCATCCTTAATGGATGTTCTCTCTTTTGTGATATATAAATTGTCTCGCCTCCTTGAGTAAATTTTTGAGTTAGGATGATCCTCATGCTCCATGATTTCCTATTAGACTCCCATATAACTTTTAGATTACCATATAGAATTATTTTAGGATCCTATGATCTTATGGAGACTCACAAGGTATAAGGGTTGAAGGTGGGTTGGTAGAGATAGAGGTGGAAGGTAGAGGGATGGGAGGAGGATGAGTGAATGAAGCATAGGGAAGAAAGGAAGAGATAAATGGATGATTTCAATGTATCAAAGTATAAGAGGGAAGAACAAATGGGGAATCTCATGGAACATTTGGGTGTGCCACTAGCTTTGGGTCAAACTGACATGTGGGCTCATGGTGCAAGGGAGAGGAGTGCTCATAAAGAAATAAAAAAATTGAATAGTTAAATAAAAATACTTGGGTTCTTAGGATAATGGAAAAATAAGGCTTGGGAGGTACATGAAGAGAAACTAGGGTTTGAGAAGTACAGCTACCTTTTACTTCTTCATGGGCTTCTTGACTAGAATAACTTGTGTTGTAGTAGTGGAAGGAGCAATGGTGATAGTGGTGGTTGGACTGATTATGTATCCTATAAAGTGACTAAAAGTTTTTTTAGGTTGATGGATATTATTAAATTATGGACATGAGTGCACTCATCACTAGGGGTACCATTAAAGCTATTGAAATGGGAGTACTAGGAGGTGGTTAAACTTGTAGAAGGACCAAAGGAGGTGTTGAAGGCCAATAAAATATAACTCCTAAAGGCCCTTGGTGAGTCATAGGGATCCTTTTTGGTATAATGGATTAGGTGGATGTAAATTATGATGTGAGAATATTTTACATAGATAGAGCTAAAGGTACTTGAGGTAATTATGTGGGACTTAAAATGGGAAAAAGAGGAGGCACCATTTGAGTGGGCCTAGTAGGGAAAGTAAAACCTAAGGCTGATCCATTAGGTTTTTGATGGATGGTGGAAGTTGGATATGGGATTTGTATAACTAATTAGTTTTGGTCACATTTTGGGTCTGATTCTAGGCTACTACTGATGTTGAAACATTGTTCTTATGTAGCCTTTAGTTGAGATTCCTAAACAACATAAGGTGGTGGAGGAAGAGAACAAACTTGGGGGGGCGAGACTCATGGTGGAGAGGGATTTGGGACCCCTTGGAGGATCATCCTTGAAATGCCAAGAATTATTACAAAGCTAATATGAGTATATGGTTTGTTCTACACCTACTTTCCCTTCTTCTTGGTGTTAATTCTATCCAATACCTCTTTGTCATTTATTAGGTTAGGTTGTATCTCATCCTCATCATTGGGATCATGTCTATAATATATATTTACTCAAGATTAATATTTTTCCACATGGACCCTAAGGACACCATGTTGGTCCTATTCTATGTAATTTTCTCTACATAGGGCATAAGATTCAATTTTTACCACCATATTTTGTAACAGAGGTAGACTTTTGTAAATGTGGTCATGAATGGTGATAGGGAGGGTTGGGAAAGAAATCTATGGTGGCTAATATAGTGACCAAAAATGTTTTATATTAGGTAATAGGTGATCTTATACTTGGCCAATTGGTCTGGAACTTAGTAGGGAAAGAAGAGAGGGTACCTATGAATACCTAACACCTAGATGATGATGTCATCCCTATAGTAAAAATATTCCTTGATAGGGTTAATATATTACATAATTTCATTGAAGAGTTGAGGTATGGCCACTTCATCAATAGCCATATAATACACTAGGTATAAAAATCAAAAATTTCTTAGATGTGATGCCTATAATGGTGGCCATACAAATTATAGAACACCAAATGAAACACTATACCCCTAAAATTCCAAGGTGGGAAATCATAAAACTTAATAATTATATTAACACATATGATATCCACAACATAGATCATCATATATAAATTATTATCATTTCAAGCATCCAAGACATGGTACACTACCCAAATTTTGATGATCCTCTGAATGTCTAGGATCTCCTTACCATTGAGGATGATGGTAAGAAAGGGAACCTAAAGGAGATCAATGTCTTATTTATTAACCCACATGGCATCTGGGTTATATACCCAATCCTTTGAAACCTCACAAATATGATAAGTGTTATTCCAAGTTTTAGACACTAGAATTTTGTACCCTATGTAGATCAATTAGGTGTTTTAGGCCCTTATTTTTTTTATCTCCTCAATAATTCCTATCCTAAGCTTTTAGTATATTTATCCTTGGTAACCTGGTAATTTACTTTTACCAATTACCTTTTTACCACCTAACCTCCAAAATCCATTAATAACCTAGAGAATTTACCTCTTAACCACTTTACCCTCATATATATTTGTTACCAATAACCACATTCTCACCAAAACCTAAAATTACCAACTATTGGAACAAACCTAACAATTTAGGTGAATCAATGCTAATTCACATGTGATCAGTGTTGATTCTATAGATTGACATTGATCTATAAATACACACCCAATCTTTGGGTTCTAGACCTTAAAACTCTAAACCTCAAACTGCTACTAGATTTCCTAGAGAATTAAGGAATTCCTTAACATCACCTTGCCAAAATTTTACTATGTTTAATCTACATCTATTGTCACAAGCCTAATGGACTACTTGTATTCATGAGGAAGATTTACTATGTTTAAAATCAAGTCTAAATTAAGTAATCATATTCATTTATTTCATTTTATATCAATCCTTTTGATATTAACTATTTATTTAGTTTTTATAATATCATATATATCCTTTAGTATTCATTTATTAGCCTATATCATCAAATTTGTTCTTTATTTTTATTAATCACACTTATATAGAGAATTGATGCCAATTCATTGTGAATGAGCACTGATCATAACAAGATTGGCATCAATCCATTGTGTTTAACTTTCTTAACCTAAAACCTTAATCTCATATCAATATCCTTAATATTTACTAATTTTATATCATTTTGAATATGGCCTTGTTATGTAGGTCTCTACTAGGCATAGTGCATGACATAATCAATATCACCAATCTTCCCAAAATATCCCAACCCATATTTGATAATTAGAGAGACATAGCCTTTGAGCTATCTCTATGTGCTATATTTTATTATCCCTCTTTTGAAGCCACTACTGACCAACTAGATGTCATACAAGATGATGTAAATATTGCAATGGCTTATTGGGATGAATATTTTGACTATATTGATAACTTAAACAAGTATTGAATTTTAATCATTTTGCTATCATATCACTATCTATTGTAATTTCATGTCATTTATCCACTTGATTGTTTAAACAAGTGACCTGACATCCACTTGACGAAACTCATAACTTCTTGGTACTAGTTTCTAATTAGGGAAATCACACAATTATCTATTCATATTTTTTTGGTCTAAGTTATTTATATGTGTGTAGGTTATTCTTCCCAGCCAAAAAGAAGCTCCCTCAGTCACTAGATCAAATTGGTGCACAAGATATCCTAATCTCCAAGTATTCATCATAAATCCTAATTTTCATTGAGTTTTTATTAATTAATTTAATTTAAGGATAAACAAAAAATTATTATTACATTCTAGCATGCCCAATGGGACCCCTAAGGTCTCATTTTTCTTATTGAAGTTCATTTTGAATTTATATATATCTCTCTCCTTTTCTCTTGATCATTGTCTTCATTTAAAGAAAATCCAAATTTGGTTTTTTTTTTCTTAGTTAAAAATAATTGCATCCATTTTACTTACTTAGGTAATTCATATAGAATAATATAGGTGGGTTAAATTTATCATAGACATCACTTATATAATACAAAGACCAAACCACTTTCATAATAAACACATTAGACATTGACATAAGGGAACCAACTAGGATTTCATCACTTAGAAGTAACCTTTTCTAGCTATCCCTCTTGGATTTCACCATCAAGGAGAGAACCAACTCATTATTCTAACTAAGTATAAACCCTATTTTTTTGATAAATATTGGCTAAGTACCCAACACCCTTACACTATGGTGTGTGAAGTGAGGGGATAGGCCCCAATACCAAGCCCAATATCAATTCTAGTATATAAATATTTTTGAACCTAAACAAACCTGTAATCATCCTTAGATTACCACTTCTTAGGACCCATGACAAAATTTTATTTCATTTGATCACACTTTAAAATTAGAAAGTAAAATCTTTTTAAGTATGTCTTTAGTGTGTGTCTTTTCCTTTTCACTAAATATGAGATAATCAAAAAAATACTTTTGTAGGTTTTTTGTTTTTATTTATTGATTTTTCCTTTATCACTACATGGTTTTGATACAACAAAATCACAAAATAATACTAAAGCTTCATCTTCATCCTCATCTATGGATATTTATCCTAATCATCCTACTTCACTTGAGTCTATGGAGGAAGGTGTTTCCCAATATTATACCTAGGGCAATCCCATGTTTTCCACCATATTGGATAGTAACCCAATCACACTTAACCATTTCCTCATTTCCCAATCTTTACACATCCCACTTCTCCCCATATATAATTTTATAATAACCCATATGACATTCCTTTAGGGGAAGTTTAAGGGTTTACACCACTATGGTGTCTTCCTATAATAATCCTCCCCCAACTAGTTCCAACACTAATACTACATAACCCTTAGACAATCTGCATCTAGTAACATCTAGTGTTTTATCCCCAACTAGTATCCAAAATTAGAATGTCACCATACCTCATCCTACATCTACTTAGCCTACTATTATAACACTTTAAAATCTAGTTATCTTAGTCCTAATAACCCTTCCACCTATCAAAAATAGTGTACCTTTAAATACCCAAACTTAGCCTTTATAAAAATCTCATGTAATACAACTACATCAAAAATATATCCCATTTACCACATAATACATATCACTTATGTAATTTATTAGGTCTACTTATATCCCCTTACAATCCCCACAATGTGGTGGAATCTCAACCAATCATAACCACACTAGTTGGTTATCCTATATCCTAATCATTTTCCACTCAACTTCTTACATATCAACTCCCACAATAGAATGCTTTGAGAGGTATCCCTTAACACAATACCCAGCCAAAACTTATAAGCATCCTTATGAACATGATGGATAATTTGGAAGCCTTTGCCTCTAGGTATAAAAATATACTCGTTGTTGAACAAATATATAGAGAACCTATTAACACAAAAAACCCCATTAGACCATACCCTCCATAGTGGGAACATTCAAAGTTTACAAAGTTTCAAAAATAAAGAGGATCTTTAACAATACCTTCAAGAATTTAGACACACTTTCTATCTTATAGCACATGATGATGTGCATCTTCTTATGACTATTTCTATGTCACTAACTAGACATACCCTAAATTGGTATAACTCATTTCCTCATCATTACTTGATCTCCTTTGGGAAGCTGTCCCAAATTTTATTAGATCACTTTTCTATCAATATCACAAGAAAATTCACTATTACTAACCTCTATGCCATCTAATATTTCAATCAAGAATTTGTTGATGATTTTATGGCTAGATGGAAGAGTCTCATAAATCAACTCACCTTTACCCTTCCACAACCTACGATAGTTGAATCATTAATGATAGCATGTTATAAACATATATCATTGATGTTACACGTGAAATATTTAAAAACATTTGATGAGACCTTTTTAGTGGTCTACAAACTTGAAATCATATCCTTGGAATAAGGGAAACCTAAATTGTGAAGTAAAAACTTCAAACTTGATCCCTTTAAAGGGAATAATAACAATAATAAAACAAAAGGAGATGTTAATGTTATAGTTGTTAAATCACCATCTCCAAAAAATACCCAACCTAATCCCTCCACTTCTTAGGCATAACCTCAAAATCCATTGACACATTTTCCTCTATGATAATATACACCTTTATGAGAGTCTTACATATCTATCTTAGATAATCTCTTAAAGGAATCTCTTATCAATCTTCCTCTGATATTACCTCTCGATGGCTATCAATCTAAGCCTAGTTGGTTTAGGGAAAATGAATTTTATAACTTCCATCATAGAATAGGTCATGATGTTAGTAGGTGTCATTATTTCAAGGGTCTAGTACATAACCTTATTGATTAGGGGGATTTACAACTAGATAACACTAATGCACCCCCTAATCAGTCTATAGACATCTTTAGCTAGTCATTCCCTAATCATGGTTCAACATCAAATTATTTGTATGATAATTTGAGATCCACCTCAAACCATAAAACTCATGTAATTAATATAATCCATGAATAACTTCTACCTAAAGAAGTTGATAGTAATCTTATTCCTGATCTGCTTACATGAGATACCTTTTAATAATCGAAACTAAATGATAACATCCCAAAAAATTACTCAATTTTTATAGATCTTATTATTTGGGGTCCACTTAAGGAAACCATATTTTAAAGCATTTAAGATGATCAATTATGAATAAAAAAGAAAATATTATCAAATAAAAGGATTTTAGACATTATGTAAGATACACATACCATTCCTCACATCATCATTATACCTATATCTAGCATACCCATCCCATATAGATTAATACCCCTAGAGGAAACCATCATGTAATCCCAAACTAGCTCAAGACCAGTTCCCTTGTTGCTCAAGAAGAGATAAATCTTACAAAAATCAAGGGAAAAGTCATAGATATAAAAAATAAAAACACTAGGGCCCGAATATGAAAATCATTATAAAATCCTCATATTAGGATTGAACTCCCTAAAGAGGATATCCCTACTAACCTTAATCAAATTCAAAAATGGAATGCACCACTTCCACTTAATCAAACAAAAGCATCTATATTAGGACCCCATCCTTTAGCAAGATTGAAAGCCACCATTATATAATCCTCTACTAAATTCATGTACCATCACAAAGGGATATTTCCACCATGATAACTCCAATACATAACCCTTTAAACCCCTAATATTCATTAAATGTATGTGCAATGGCTTATCCTAAGCACAAGGTACCACCTGTAAGGAATATTCAAACAATTATTTTTAAAACTCTAGGTTTGAAGTCACACACATCTTCTCTATTAGTACCTCAAAGGATTGAAAAGCATAGTCAAGATCTATTAGATGGGTTTTATTCTTACATCCTCAATAAAATTCTCCATATTTCTCTTGTAACTCTACCACCCATAAAACTTGTTAACCTTTATATTCAAAAATTAGCATGGTATAGAGAAAATAGGAAATGTGTGTATCATTGAATAGTTGGTCATGACATGGAAAATTGTAATGAATTAAAGGTTATAGCCCATAATTTATTAAAATAATATTATATTTTAATATAATAGATAGATTATGATCATACTAATAGTCAAATTACTAGGGTTAGATCCACCTCATTAAGTAGCATACTACCCCTAGTATCAAAATGAACCATAAAAGAAGATAAAACCTCTAATAGAGTTTACTATCAACCTCTTATAAACCTTGTAGATGTGGATGAGTCTAAGAATGCAATAAATACCCTTTTGTTTTAGATATATGTAGTTCATATAGTTATGTGATCCCAAATCCAGGGTAATAAAACCCACAATCATGAAAAAGCCAAAGTGACTCTTGCTAAAGCACCAACTCCTACCATAAATAATCTGATAATGCCTACTCTAAAACCTAAGAATTTTATTTTAGGAATAGTGTAAAATAATAATGCTTCAAAACTCATACATATATCTATTTTAAATTAGATTCATCAACTTTTAGTCAAGATGTATCTATATGTAATTTTCCAAAATTCTCCACAACATCATAATGTTATGATAGAAGCCTTATGGGCCACTAAGATACAATCTAATGAACCCCAACCTTTATCATATTTCATCACATCACTTTGAAATTCACTATCAATAACATTTCACAATTTTAAAATACCACCCTTACATCTTGATGACTAAGATCATGCACTACTTATCACTTCCTAGACTGATCAAACTTAAATTAGCTGATTAAAGATTGATAATGGTGCTATTATAAATATCATCTCCTCTCATGCATCTAAACAAGTAAAACTAACTAAGATAGTTTTATCCCAATCACCCACCATTTTATGCACTTTCAATGATACCATCAACCCTACATTAGGAATGGTAGTCTGTCACATTCAAGTAGTCATGTGTGTTCTACCTGAACTATATTACATAATTGAAGGGAAGTTTTAATACAATATATTTTTAGGACATCCATAGATATGTGTTATGTGTTTCTTCCATTACACTTTTCATCAATGTATTAAATTCAAACATGAAGTTAAAATCCACAATGTTGTAGTTGATCCCCATCCATTCAAAAAAATTAACCTCACCTTTTGACCAAATGATGTCTTAATTCTATTTTAAAGCACTATCCCATCATCATCCAATGAGGTATAAAATAGTACAACAATCCCTAAATCAATAATTGGTAAGGATTACATTGATTTCATGTTTTAACAACTATCACTTAGAGAGTATTAGTTATTGACACTCAATACTCTCCCTACTCACCAGTAATATGGATGTCTAGAAAAACAACATGCTTATTGTCCAAATTTAAGAGAAATCATTCCCTTCGGTCTATCTTTCCTCTACACCCATTTGATCTATGGGGGAATCAATCAACATTATTCAATACTTTTTAACCAAACCCATGCTAAACCATTTACCTCAAATTTTTCATTCCTTGATAAAACCCACTTTCTAAAGACATACCTACAATGGTATACTTGGAAGGCTTTCAAAATAGGACATTATGAACAAGGTACACATGAGGTTAAATGAAGAGATTTTAGGAAACCCCATGAGAAGCATGGCCTCAATTTTATCAAGAATTATAGAGACACACCATAGGTTATTATCCTTAATATCTTTGAAGAGGACATGCCATACTTACCATCTATCACCCCTTATTTTATAGATGACATCATATCCATTTGCCCAAAAAAATTTCTTAGTCAATGCCATTACTATATAACCTCTCACTATCATCATGACATAGAGTTCAAAACCATTCCTCTATCTTATCCATATATGATAGGGAATGATTTTCCCACTATCCTTATGCTTTATTACTAGCATGATGAGTCTATCTTAACTCATTTAGGCACAAAGAACTCCCACCTATGTAAATCCATGAATATTTAAGGTGAACAAATATTTAGATCCTTAAGAGCACTAAGATTTCATTGCATTTTTAATAGATCATAGTGAAGCATTTGTTTGGTCCTATAGTGATATACCTGGTATTGATCCTACTATTGTTTTCCATAACATTATCACATGACATGATGCTAAACTTATCAAGAAAAATATTTAAAAGATGCACTCTCATATTACGCTCATAGTTAACTAAGGGTTATATCATCTCTTATTTTTTAACTTTATCTAGACTATTAATTACCCTTAACGGGTATCTAATATCATTCCTATCACTGAGCTTATAGGGAGAAATTGCCTTTGTATTGAATTTTGAGACCTTATTCTCACTTGTTCAAAGGATGATTTCCCTCTCCCTAATATTGACCAACTAGTGGATTTTACTATTGGGCATGAAATGTTTTCACTTATGGATGGTTTATATGGATATAATAAGATCCTCATTATACTAGAAGATCAACATAAGACTTCATTTATTACTCCTTGGGGGAGCTTCTAATATCAAGTTATGCCTTTTGGTCAAAATAATATAAGAGCCACTTATCAAAGAGCCATGAATTATATCTTCCATAATGATATCTATTAAATTTATTTATGATTACATGGATGATCTCCTCAGGAAGTCAAAATAAATAAAATACCACATTTCAATCTTAAAATTAATCTTCAATTTCTTAATTTAATTTTGTGTTCATCTAAATTCTAAGAAATTTATTTTTGGAGTATTAACATGTAAGATCTTAGGATTTATTGTCTCTATTAAAGGGATAAAATTAAATCTTGTTAATATTAAATCCATTTTAGAAATGCCACTTCTATCCAATCTTAAGCAATTGTGTAGTGTAAAAGGTAAATTGCCACCTATCCATCATTTTATCTCCCAGTTATCTAATCAATCTCAACCATTCCATCAACTCCTAGGGAAAGATATATGTTTTAATGGAGACTCTAGTTGATAAGAGGCCGTCAAAGATCCTAATAGATACCTTCTTTCACCACTAGTTTTCACTCCTTTGAAGGAGGGACAACCCTTCTTGTATATTTTCACTATCAATCATGCCCTCAGAGCCATGCTTACCCATAATGATGAGAAACACAAATATTAGGTAGTTTATTATATTACTCACACACTTCTTGAATACGAGATGCATTATTCTCACATAAAAAATTTATGCCTAGATCTGGTCTTTGTATCTTCTAAGATTCAACATTATCTGCTTAATCACAAAATTGATATGGTCATGAACATTGATCCCCATAAGTTTACACATCAGAAAGTTGCCAAATGGCTTATGATTTTGGAATAATTTGATCTAGAATTCATCCATCAAAAATTAGTTAAAGGTTAAATAATTAGTAGTTATCTTGTTAAGGTGTCTCTTTCTGATAATCAACTAATTAATTATGAATTTCTGGATGAATACATAGTCTTCACATCTCAAATAGATCCACATTATCAAATGAATCTATTATTTGATGGATCCAAATGTGGGCATTGTGGGGGAGCTATAATTATCCTAATCCCTCCTAGGAGAACACTTAGCCCTCTATAATTTTTAAGCTTGATTTTGACTACACTAATAATATGCATGAATATGAGACATTAACCATTAGTCTCCAAACCACCTTTTTATTGGGTATTAAGACACATATTATCCATGGTGATACCCAACTTGCGTTCAATAAAATTAAGGGCATATATCATTGTAATAATGACACCATTTAGAAGTATAGGACCTTGGTTGACTAGTTACTACTCATTTTTCAGTTTTATGTTATCCAAGATACTCCTTGATAAAATAATAAGTTTGAAAATACTATGGCTTCCTTGGCATCCTTTATCCCATATTCATCTTAGTAATCTATGCTTTTATTCCTCATCTATAAGATTAATCACCATTCCTTTACCCTAACTGATCTTCCTTTGATACATAGTGTGGAGGAAAATCTATCAGATATTTGGTATACATAGATATTTGAATACCTATCAAAGGGGATTATTCCTCCAGATCTATCTAGAAATGACAAGCTAGCTTTCTAGCATAATGTCACACATTTATCATACTAGGTGGTGTTCTTTATAATTATGGTTTTTCGATGGTTTTCTTCTTCATTGTCTCTAGGATCTTGAAGCTACCCTCAATATAAAAGAAGATCATGATGGGTAATGTGGTAAACATTTTAATGTCTGCACCATTGCTAAGAGAATCGTATAATTGGATTATTATTATCCCACTTTAAATCAATATTGTTGAGAATATATTAATAAATGCATAAAGTGTCAATAGTCCACCAACTTATCACATGTACCTAGTCAAGTATTATAGGTAGCCCAGGACTTTTAGCCTTTTTCCCAATGGGGGATTGATCTTATAGGTC
The DNA here is from genome assembly GCA_037957365.1 of Torreya grandis. Taxonomy (NCBI): domain Eukaryota; kingdom Viridiplantae; phylum Streptophyta; class Pinopsida; order Cupressales; family Taxaceae; genus Torreya; species Torreya grandis. The sequence continues at coordinate 531,764 of JARHVA010005299.1, forward strand.
AATTTAACTCTAAATATTCCTAGTGTCATGGATTTATCATTATTACCATTTAGTATTTTAATAAGTTGGTTGAGGATATCCCCATTTTCATGACCAAAGTAGAAAAAATTATTTAATTCATTAGTCAACATACTATTCATCACTTTGACATCCCTCATAAGATCATCATAAATAATGGAAAATATTTATAAAAAAAAAGTTTCAAGAAATCTATGATTATTTTAACATTAAGATAAGCTTCTCCTTGCCTCACTATCATCAAGCTAATAGATAGGTTGAGACATCCAATAAAACTCTTGTCAAAATCCTAACTAAAGTCATTAATGAAGCAATAAAAAATGACATAATCATCTTTACTTTACCTTATGGGCTTATTGAATGAGTATTTGAAACCTTACATGTGTTACTCCTTTTCCATAGTCTATGGTACTAAAGTTGTACTTAATTTTGAGGGTTATATATATTCTCTTTGCATCTCCCTTAAATATATGATATAAATTTTTAGGATGACTTCTGTTAAGAATGATTAGCCCATCTCAAACTCTTGGATGAGTGTCAATCAATTGCCTTTGACCATATCATGTATATCAAGAATGAATAAAGTGAACCTATAATAAGTATCTAGAATTAAATTAATTTACTATTGGTGACCTTATCTTAAAGTAAAATCAACATGCAACTAATATGGAAAAAAGCAAAAGGGGAAAATTTGCTTTGAATTATCTTGGACCATATATCATCACCCATAAGTATGGATCTAGGGAATATCACTTGGCCTCTCTTGATGGAAAATAGTAACAAGAAGTTATTAATGAATTTCATTTGCATCGTTTCTACTGTTAATAAATCTTAATCACCTTGTTATGCCTTCTTTAGTTTTTGGGTTTCATATCAATATTATTCTTATACCAAATAATGATGTATAGACACATGTGGTTATTTGACAGAATTGTCCATTTTTATCCTTAAATATAAATACCTTAGATATATTCATAACATTATCTAAGTGTATAAGGTTAAATATTAATGGGCATGAGCCCCAAATCATTACTCCCCAAAAACCCTCATTATCAATAATTTATTTTAAGAATAAGAGTATTATCTTATGCAACAAAAGTTGGGGAAATTATTATAGGATACCTAAAGCTAATCCATAAAGAAGTAATTCCATTGAGATAATAAAAACAAAGAATCTTCAAGACAAATCAAAATAAATATATTGCTCCCTCAAAATACATCTACAAAATCTCCAAAAATATACAAAAGATTAAAAGCATAGACTACTCCCTCGAAGGACAACTATTTTGAAAAGGAAATCTAAAAATATAGACCACTCCACAAGAGAATGGATATCATGCATAAAACATCCAAATAAATCTTCCTTAATTTATCAACTTTATTTAATTTAATAGACTTCTTGCATTAATCAGTCTACATGGATTGGTAAAAAATTAATAAAAAATGGGACCTAGCTCATCCTATGATCATCATCATCACCTACATCTACTTCCACTAGCCTCCATATCATCTCATGTCACACTCATCATTTCATCTCTCAAACATCATTTCATGTTTCATAAATCATAAATGATACCTTTTCCATGACATACTTTCCTATATACCTGACTTTGGATCGATGCCAATCTATTTTTAATTGGAACCAATTTGGTGGATTGGCACTAATTCATTTTGGATCAGTGTTGATTTGACCTTTTTTTCACTACTTGTAATTTTACATGCATCTAATCATGCTCTTTATCGTCATCCTTGTACCTTGCCACACTTACCCTATTATTAATCTTATACTACTTTAGGTTTTTGGATTTCAATTGCCTATTGGTCCCATAGCCTGCATAAGGAATGTACTCTTTTGGGTATCTACCCTTAGTGGGTCCTAAGAGTGTATTTTCTCTTGAGAGAAACAATCTATAGGTATCACACATTATGTATATAAAACTAGATTCTTTTGTAAGCCAAGTTATATCACTTGTACTCTTGTTTATCCTTTGTTAATCCTACTTATTCATAGTTGTGGCCTTTTATTATGGGATTTGCCTTAGGTCATCTCTTCTTGTATTTCCTTACTCTTTGTCAGTGAAAAAAATATACTTTATTTTATTCATCTACATTATTATATATCATTTTTTATCTACCCATCACCCACACTTTATCCTACACTGACTTTTGGTTTGATGGAAGATATCTCCTCACATAAAACTAGGGCATTAGATATATCATGTTTTTTGTCTTATGGGATGTACTACATATTGATCCATAAAAAGGGGAAAATATAGATGTAGACACTTAAAACTGGCCACCAATAACCTCCAATTAAGCTTCAAACCAATTTTTACCAAACTGCATAATTTAGCATAAAAACACTAAAATGCATTAAATAGTTCAAATTTGTCATATAAAAGTGCTAATTTTGGCCAATGTATCCCTAAATAGGGTATTGTATTTTATGAAAAAAAAATTTTGATCAAATCACATTGAGTTAGAATGAAGATTTTATACTTAGGTGCTCTAGATTGCTCTTTTCTACCAAAATTCTTGCACGAGATATGTGCCATTGTTATTATATGTTGGCAACATCCTAAATGGGATAATGGTTCCAATGCATCTAACATAACCTTAAATTGCCAATCTAGTCAAATTGTGATCAAATACTATGACATTTTGACAAGTTTGAATAAATCTGTGCACCAATTGCCAAGATTTGCACCAAAATTCATAAATCATGTTTAATACTAATCAATTTGAATAAAGATCTTAAGTTAATTTTCCATGAAACTTGTTGAATATTTTATTAATGGAAATTGGTTTCTAATATATTCATCATCAAGTGAGGTCATTTATGGGGTGGCATCCACAAGCCATAATTGTAACAAATATTTAAGGTCATCTATAAATAGAAACTTCATAACCATAATTTTAAGCTTTCTTCGTTTAGAGTTGTAATATTTAAATGAGTTAAAAATTGATTTGATATAGTATTACTATGACCAATTATTGAGAGAATATTCACAAGCCAAATGTTGCAAAGAGGAGGTGGAAGATAGCCAAAGTTCCATTTCCAAAGACCCTTTAAAGCACAAGCCAAGTAACCCACTCTACGAACCATTTAGAAGATACAAGGAAGGTGAAGGAACTTTTATTTCATGTTTTAATTATTTTCATATGCATGTTTGTTACTAAGTTCCCCCAAAGATCTAGGCATAAGTTGTTATCAATAGTGTTTTTTGTTTTTGACTTGATTTCATAAACTAGCATGATACTAATATCCCCTTATCAGATTTCTATGTTCACAAATGGTAGGCCTGATGGGACTAAACCTCAAAAATTTGATCAAATATCTCGTACAAGTAACCTACTAACAAATTTCATGAATAATCTTAGACATTGAGAGAAAATAGTGTGAACATCTTGATCAAAAATCCATTTCTTGGAAGTCACAATTTTGTCACTACCAACTTTTAATTTTATCCTCTAGGCAATAAACCTACAACTGACATAGTCATGCTTTTATCTTATATTAGTGATATTGAATTTAATTTGGTTTCTAGACTAATTGGTTCTCTATTTATAGGTCAATTTGAAATATTAAAATACCATGACTTGATAGTTGTGATATTTTAAAACCATGATTTTACAAGTTAATAAATTGTCATTTTCAATCATGATATAGTAACACCATAACTACAAAACTACAACTACAAAACTGTAACTTGTGAAATCATGTTTCTGCATTGTGAGTTACGATATTGCACTTTGAAGTTGTGTTTTTTTAGTATATAACCCAAGAACTAATAATCCATCTTCTTAAGATTCATTTGGGGTCGTTCAAACTCCTTTTTTGATGATTTTTTCTAAAACCATGTGTTTTTTTAAACTTTTAGAATATGCAATCAATTTACCTTCAAGTTGCATAAATATTTCACAAAGCTCAAAAATAATCTAACACTTGTAAGACCCATATACAAAAGTGATCAATTTGTGCATGAATTAAGATTCTAACATTCTATTTGGTGCTTAAATAAAAATATAGGGAATCTACTTGAATGCTTTTTTGTAGTTATTTCAAATTTTTGAAACTTAAGGCCAAGAGGCCAAAGAACACCACCAAATCTTTCATTTTAGTGATCTAAAATTAAACTCAATTCAAATTTAAGTTTTATTAACTCAAATCATTTTCTTAGTTATAATTTGTTTGTGTGAAAATGAATTTGTGCATGTAGGCTCTCACCTCATTCCCTATACAAAAGTTCCATCTTAATTTAAAACTTGTGCCTCAGTCTTAAGGTGTAAAAGATATGTTGTGAAGGTTCTCTCCAAGACCTTCATGGCTTGGGTGATCTAGAAACAACCATAAAATTCTTTTACTTGGTTTTTATTTTATGCATCTTGGCTTATGAGGGGGAGTTCATTACCTCCCACAAGTGCTATAGGGAAGCTTTGACCTAGGAATTCACATCCTTGAATTTTCTTCAACCCCTCTCCATGAGGGGGTATACAAATTGGGATCCCCTCACTAGGATGGTGGTTTGAGAGGTTAAACCATCTCTATTAGCAGAGGCTAATCTTAGGACATTTGAGCATGTTAGACATCACACTACATTGAGTGTGACCAATGTAGTGGTTGTAAAAAGGGAAAGACCTTTTTACAACAAGCCATATGACATGGACCCAAATGATTTGTTATTTATTTTATTTTCTAATGTGGAAGTTGATACACATGGGATCCATCTAGACGATCTAAAACTAATTAGTTTTAGTTGGCCTCACATTAGCACACCCTTGATAAGATTTAGGATGTAATGCTTAGTTGCAATTGGTGACTTATCTTTTTATTTCTTAATGTTTTAAGACTAAAACTTATATCTTTGTTTAAACTATGTCAAAAACTACCATTCTTTTGTCTAAAGAGTCATTATGTTGGAACATTTTACACCACACTTGTCCCTTGTAATTTTCTCTAAATTTTTTTTGTGTGTGTGTCACTTGAATGAAATAGGTACCATTATGATGGCCAAATCATTTATAAATTTTATACCCTTAAGTTTTTGAAATAAAATATTGATGACATCATTAAAGCATGCTAACACTATTATCCTACTCAATTTGTTTCAAGACTTATCTACCTTGTATCAAAAATCATTTTTTCAAACCATGTCATATATGCCATTTGGATCCTTATTTTGTGATGTTATGTTATACAATCTTGTCTAGCTTGTTATTTATCAAAACGTAGTCTTCCAACATTGAGTTTTTAATTAACTTTTATAAAGTTCAAATTCAAACATTGATTAATTTTTGTTTAGGCCTTAATTTATAGGGACTAATACATAGATCTTTTTCTTTTTGGTTATGCAATTTTAGCTAATTGATTACCAAAATTTGAAACCTATTGTTTTTTTATTCTTAGAGCTTATTATCATTATTTGTTTGTTCTTTTATTTTGGAAAACACACTCTCTCTCAATGTGCCTTTTTATTTATGCCTTATAGCAATTGACCAAGTTTATGTTTGATTTTTTGTGCCAACTCTATGTCAAAGTTGTTCCTGACTTGTTAGATTAAAAAAATCACATCAATACTTTGTTTCAATCATAGTTTTTTATACCATTTAGCTAAAAGTATTATCACAAGCTGTTTGAGCCTAGATTTTGACTTTGTGTTTGGATAACATACCTAGAAACTCTTTTTCATTTCTTAGTTTAAACCTTATTTCTAACACTTTGGCCTAGACTTTGACATGATGGTTTTCATCTAGATGCTTGACCTTTTGTGTAAATGACATTCAATGTTAAATGTTTGACGTTAGATGGTTTTATGCTAAGTCTTAGCATAAACCATTTTGGAGATACAACTACATGATCAAATCATTATTTGGAGATACATCTCAACCCTTTTGGCCCAAGTTAGACCATGTTTGAACCATTTATCTTTTGGACATAGTTTTTCATAGTTTGCAAAACTCTAAGCCTTTTTGTTTTTAGATATTTCTTAATTTATGTGTATATGTCTAGCTACACTTATAGTGGAGTCATGTGAAATCCATTCTATGATAGAATGGCCATACAAAAAATGACTAGAAACCCATATGGGGATAGATTTTATAAGTGGTTTTATTATTCTCCCTACAGTACTCAATATGGGCAACAAAGTCAAGAACCAACTTAAAATCTAACTAAAACCCCCAATTAGGATGATATGGTTTATGAGGAATACTTGGATGTTTTGGCTTTTATGAGCTACCAATCTCCAAATACCCTAGAATTTATATACCAATACCTCATCCACTAGCTTGTACGAGTAACCATTGTTCATAACATCATACCATTTTCATACTAGGACCTTGTCCTTTGGATTGGGAAATTAATCAAGATCCATAATGATATATATAATCCAAACCTTAGATAATAATATAACAAGCCCAACCAAGCCAATCAATACCTCAACCAAGCCATTCAACACCTTTTTATCCAAGTCAATCATTTGAAGACAAAACTATGTTCAAAACTAGTATTTTCCAACTCATTAGAAACCAGGGCCAAGAAAAATAACCAATTTAAGATGATTTTGTTGAACCTACCACTTGTGATTAATTACCTATTGACCCTATACCAGTTGTCAAGGAGTTTCAATCTTATAAATTAGTCTTTACTAAGTCACTTCTTAATGATTATAACCACCTTTGGGAAAATAATTACCTTGACCATATGAATATTTTTAAAGTGCCTCCCTCTAACAATATAGTCTCTAAGGAGTTATCTCTCGACCTATTTCCCATCATTGAAAAATCTATCTTTCACAAGATAGTCTCTATGGAGTCTATTATGCCATCACAAGCCATTACTTATCCAATACCAAAAATTCAACAACACATAATTGTAATAGAGTACCCATTAGATGAAGAGTTAGATTTAGATTCATATTCTATTATTAAATTGACATCAGATTTAGCATCAGAATCTAAATCAATGTCAATCTCAACATCAGATTTGGAGTCCCTTGAGGTAAAAACAAATTTAGAAACAAAATATTTTGTGGATATGCATATCTTGCATATCAATTTTAATACATTTTTGATCCTTCTATGGTTTTTGAGGATGACTACTTTAGCTTTGACACATGTTATCTGAGTATCTTCTATGACGATTCCGTTGCCTCATCCCATTCTATTACCACCAACCAACATAGCCACATTATTAACATTCCATCTCTAACAAGTATCCCTTGGGACTAATAGAATCACACATTTTAAAACTACATCCATGGAGACATATCATTTGAAGAAGAAAAATAAGGAGGCCAAGACCATATTCATGCAAAACAAGAACCATCTCCTAGTGAAACCTTTTCAAAGGTGCTAGGGGACAATCAAATTTCAATCTCAACATATTTTAGTGAAACCTCTTCAAAAACACTAGAATACAATTGAATTCAAAATTCAATGTTCCTTATTGAAACCTTCTTAAAGGAAGTATGGAATAGTCAAGACAAATCCATTGGTGAAAATCTCTTCAAGGCACCAATAGCTAAGCACAAGAGCTCTTCATTGCTTGATGAAGATAAAATCAAAAATCAAATCAAAATAGATTCCTATATACAAACTAATCAGATGGTAGATATTATTAGGCCTAAGAAACATAAACATTTGGTCATCCTATAAAGAGAATATTCAAAACTATTTAGCCTCACCATAGCCAAAGTTATGTTGAATCTAGAATTAGTAACATTGTGTGTACTTGAAATACCTAATATTTATTTGTTGTCCAACCACTACACATTCAATTATAATCCACCATTAAATTTTCAAATAAAACATATCATCTTGTAATTATCACTATTTAACATCCATGGTCACACTTTCCTTTTTAGAGGCTAAAAAGATACCTTATCTTGACACTTGAAGGAATAATAATATATGACCAACAAAGATCACAACAACATTATTTATGTCAAAATTTGTAGGCATTTATTGATAGAGAAACTATTAAGATGAGGTGTGGGATAGAAACTAACATGATTTATTATTCCATTTGTATCATTTATTGATCAAAATGTCCATCTCCACATCAATAGGAATAATAGAATCCAAAATGACACCCATGTTAAACACATATACCATATCATTTTCATTTACCATTCCTCTTTCCATTGTTTCATACCCATACAACCACCCCATAACTTGAGGGAAACCTTCTTACCATTTTATCCAATATATCAAAACCCATCATTAAACTAAACAATAACATCTTATCATATAATTTCTATTTAAACCAATACTTATTTTTACTCATCCTACCTAATCCTATTTTGTTCTTGGTTCCTTTGGTTCTTCTTGTACTTTTTGTGAGGGGATTTTTATCAAGTTTCAATAATAAATCAAATCCATGCTTACAATGATATTCTATGAAAGTAGTGTGATAGTTGATTTGGAAATGTATATTTCATTTTTTTGTCTTATATCAATTTTGTTTATGTGAGCCTAATTATATCGCCTACTAGGGAAAATTAGTGTTCACTAGTCTTGATACTAATTATAAATGACTATGGGAAAATTATTGTCATTGATATAATCCATTATATCCTAGTTTTAACTACCTATGGGAAAACTAGGGCCAACAATTGTTTTTCATGCATTACTACATCACCTTGTCATTATTGTTTTCATTTGTCTAGCTATTTGCTGGATTCAAAATCTTGTTGGGACCTAGTTGGTTTATCCCCACCTTTTACATGGATAGAAATAATATAAATTGAGTTAATTTTGGGACTATATAGTTTATGTTCAATTCATGTTGTGGTCATCACAATCCCCCTTTCCATGCACTCTTGCCATTTTGTGAGCAACCTACGATAATGTTTTTGTCATTTTTTGAGTAGTTATTTTGTCATTTTATAACAAATTAAGATACCTAAAAATTCCAAAAACATTCATAACATTTCAAAAACACAAAAAACCATTTATCTTATCTAAGCCTAGTTTGTCATCCTCAAACCATCCTATTGGGTCAAATCCATTGTTAGGATGCTTTTTATTGCTTTTGTTCTCAAGATTTTTGTTTTGTTTGTTTTCTTGATTATTTATTTAATTTCATCACTATTTCCTCAAATTATTCTATATGGATTCATTGGGTGATTCCTCAAGCACATTATTTTTGAGTCTATCCATATTCATATGTTGACATTGTCATCATGGTTTTTATCATTGGTGCATTATTTTTTAGCATTTATTGGATTAGGGATTAGTATTTATACATAATTTGACCAAGTTATTATGGTATTATTTCATGAAGCCTACCATAATGTGCTATAGCAAAAAATATCTGCAGGGAGTCTTATAAGCAATGAAGCTACAAATGTTTCTCCTTGGTACCTTAAAAAAATTCTCCCATCCATCTTGATCAAATCAACCAATTAACCATTTTATTTGTATCATTTATAATTAGGATGAGAATCTCATAATTTTCAAGTACAATTGAATCTTTTCTATTGATCAATATTTATTGTTCTATCCATCCTTTTTCACACTTCAAGCATGCTAGTATTCTTAGTTGTTTATGTCTTCTTTAGTCATTAGACCATCACATATACGTTTTCACCCTCTCATATTTAATATATATTATATATCCTTGAGTTTTGCTTGTTAATTACTCCTAATAGGGGCACAACCATTAGAAACATCATATTTATCCAATCTAGGTCATATTAATAATTATAACTACCTATGGGCAAATCATTATTATGAATTTTATTCCTAATTATAACCACCTTTGGGCAAATCATTATCCTTTTATAAATCAATGCATGCAATCATTTTATTTTTTGGATTAATCTCAACCATGGGTTAATTCTTCCTTTCCTCTTGATTCTTTTTGAGGGACCATCCATCCACATATGTGATGGCCACTCCCTCAAGGGGACATCATGATATGATTTTTGAGCACCATTTATAGATTTAATTTTCAATAATCATATTCCTTTTGGCATACAAACCTTTACTCATTATTTAATAAGACATTATTCATTATGATAACATGAGAAAATCTATAAATAGAAGGTGTCATAACCATAATTTTAAGCTTTCATGCTTTAGATTTATAATTCTTAAATTAGTTCAAAAGTAATTTGATATAGTGTTACTATGCCTAATTATTGAGATAAGCTTCACAAGCCAAAGACATAAGCAAAATGATACCAAGAGGAGGTGGAGGATAGAAAAAATTCCATTACCAAAGACCTTTTGAAGGACAAGCCAAGCAAGCCACTATATAAACCATTTGGAAACTCCAAGGAAGGTGAAGGGATGTTTATTTCATGTTTTAGTTATTTTTTTCATATGCATGTTTATTACTAATCTTCCCCAAAGATTTAGTCATAAGTTATTATCATTAGTGTGTTTTATTTGGATTTAATCTCATGCATTAACATGATAATAATATCCTTTTATTAGATTCCTATGTTCACAGTAGACACTAGAATTGTTTACCTTATATATGATTAATTAGGTCTTGAAGGAACTTTTTTATTTGATCTCCTAAATAATTCCTATCCTAAGGTTTAAGTATATTTATCCTTGGTAACATGTTAATTTAATTTTACCAATTACCTTTTTACCCCCTTAACCTCTTAAATCCTGTACTAACCTTTAAAATCTACCTCTTAACCACTTTACCCCAATATAGTGTTATGACCAACAACCTCACACTCAATAAAACCCAAATTGTATGCATGGTTGGAACATACCTACCAATTTGGGTTTCACCCATGATTTATGCCAATTCTCTAGATCATTATTGATCTATAAATACCCAACCAACCTTTGGCTTTTAGAGCCACAAATATTATAAAGCTTGAATAGATGATATATTTATTATAGAATTGAGGAAGCTCTTAACATCACCTACCATAATTGTACTACATTATATATGCATCTATTGTCATAAGCCCGAAGGATTGCTTTCATTTATGAGGAATATTTACTATGTTTGTAATCAAATATAAGGTAAGTAATCATATTCAATTATTTTAGTTTATATAAATATTTTTGTTGTTATCCTAGTATTCATTTATTATCCTCTGTCATTAAATATGTTCCCTATTTTTATTAATAATAGTTATAAAGAGAATCAATGCCGATTCATTATAAATTAGCACCAATTATACAGATCAGCACTGATCCTATTATGATCAACATCAATCCACTTTTTTTAACTTTAAAAACATGACACCTTAATCTTATATCCCTATCCTTAATCATTAACGATTTATTTCCATTTTGAATATGGCCTTGTTATGTAGATGACTCTAACACGCATAGTGCATGATGTAATCAATATCACTGATCTTCCCATAGTATCCCAACCCATATTTGAAGATAAAAGTGACATATATTTTGAGTTCTCTCTATTATATATTTTATTTTCCCTCTTTCTAGGCCACTATCAACCAATTAGATGTCATATAGGATGATGTAAATGTTATAACAACTTATTGTGATGAATATTTTACTTTATTAATATCTTAAATGAGGATTAAATATTAATCATTTTTTTATCATATCACTATATATTTTAATTGAATATGTTGTTTATCTACTTGATCATGTAAACATGTGACATGACATCAACTTGAGGAAGCTCAAAACTTTCTAAGACTCGCTTTTAACTAGGCAGATCACCCAATTATCTAGTAATCTATTATTGGTCCAAGTTATTTATATGTGTGTAAGTTATTCTTCCAAGACAAAAAGAAGCTCCCTCAGTAACTAGATTCAAAGTGGTGCACAAAATCTCCTATTATTTAGGTATTCATCATAAACCCTAATTTTCATTGAGTTTTTTAGTAAGTAATTTAATTGAAGGAAAAAGTGAAAACTATTAATACACATGTATCCACCATGGTTGACTTGTAAGAAACTATGAACTTTGGGAGGTTTTACTATGCCTTCAAAGCATCTCCTTACATATATAAAATTTTATACTTCAACCCCATATAATACACAACATCATTATCACCATTCTTAGCTTGTTTGGATTTGAGGAACATAAAACTGAAGAGGTCAGTGTAGGGGAAAAATTCTAGTTTGGATATAAATCTATGTAAACACATCATTAATATTCCTTGAGGGCATATAATAACTCATTTTGATATTTGTCTTCTCTAGAGGTAGACTTGCACACAATTTTAATCACTTTAAATATTTCATTATAATGCTCAGATTAAGTCTAATTTCTAGGGAATATTGCGTGTCTTTATTTGGGTTCACTCTTAGTTTTATAGGATAAATAATTCATGGTGGAAAGTGGAAATCCTAAAAGTAGATAATTCTAAATAAGGAGGGCATGAAGGGCACATGAATGAGATGAAAGTGAGGAGGAAAATGTTGGACAATTGGTAGTGAATAATAGTAAATAATCTTGCCTTTGGTAATATATTGGGATGTTCCTATATTTGGTGTCTCACCCAATGTGAATTTAAATTTTATGTAGTGGTACGATCCACCTATTCATTTTTTGATTAGGAATAATGTTAATAAATTCAAATATGTGTCACCAACTACATTTATTGACTATGATGAAACATTTTAAATCATCTAATCAAGGACTAGTTTCCCATTTAGTTAATGTGAGGAGTGTACTAGGCACATGGCTACTTTTCCCTTGTGGCATCAAGTTTGCTTCAAATCATGCCAAACATCCATCACTAATTGGTATTATTTATGGATAATGCCACCTAAGTACAATTGGATGTCACACTTTACCTAATTGATAAATATAATAGACCATTTGGAGAGTTGGAGTGACGCGTGAAATCCTCTAATTTATTTCTAAATCTAGTTATACCTCTTTGTAACCATCTCAAGCATCTTTGGCTTCTTTTGCCACTTCTAAGAAAAATAAAAGGAAATTATTAATTCAACATTTTCCACTGAAATTAAACATAAGATAGGTCCTATAGTAAGTTACACATAGGTTTTTTGGATATAAATGTAACTTTACATACATAAATTATAATGTTACAAATAAAATGATAATAATTCATAAATGAGTTGAAAAAATAAGGCACATTTAAAATACTACATTCATTATTAATAACCAAAACATGATCAATTCTTTAGCATCAACATTCATTTGAAAGCTAAAAAAGATGGGATTAATTCATAGATAAAGAAAACATGGTCTAAAAAAACATGAAAGTTGTATAGAATTTTAATAGAGTTTCTCTACATATAAAATATTGATCATTACAAGGGATTGTATTTTAGGAATAAATAAGAATTCCATATACACATTCTAATTACTACATTCATTATTTTCTAGAGAGCACATTATCAATTCCTAAGGGATCCACTAAGAAAAAATGGCTATTTTTCATTAAATCGATTCTCCTAGTGTTGTGACTGATTTGAATCTCATACAAATTATAAAAATTAGAAAATGTTAAGTCATTTAAATAATCATTGTAATCAAATAGATGCTTACATGTTAGCCAAAAGGTTTCTGTGAGAGTGTTAGTTGGGAATTTGGGATTGATATTCTGGGACAAACCTATGAATGGAATTTATGTAGGAAAATCTATTCAAAAAAAACCAAGTGTAAAACACTTAAGGATCCAATATTTCTATTGTGTATAAATGGGAACATGATGTTTCAGTCACAACACACATGTGTTGTATACTAAAAACATTACTATGAATTAAAAATTACAATATAAGGATTCATACATACCTAAAGGGAGAGATTATTATCTTCTAAAAAATAAGAATAAGCTTATTCTATGTAAGCCAATTTTATTATGAGAATTGAAAAATAAGTGCTCATATTATGTCCCATTCTATAGGTCAAGGATACTAAAAATATTATTAATTAAAAATCTAATGTTTCTATTTTATGTAGAATGGATACACTAAGATATTACACAAGTGAATATTATTGGATTTATTAGTTGATAATATTCTTATCTAATGTTTATAATGGACATGTGCCCATTCTATTATTCAACACAAAACCCTGCATCAAAAGGTACTCATGAGGTTAAGTGTTCTAGAGAGAAAAGTAGGTGATAGGGCATGGGATAAAGATATCCCTTAATTAATTTTAGGAATGATGTTATTTTAATATAGTTTAATTATAGAGAATGAACTCTTACCACCATATACTTAATGTCTATTTGATAAATTTTTAGAATTCATATAGCTAATAGAATTTAAATCCTAGTTGATAATAGCTTAGTAGGAGCATCCCAACATGAACCGCATTCTTGAATAGGTGGATAAGGTAGGTGTTGATGTCATCTTTGTAAACACATTAATTTTTATCAATAGCATAATCCTTGATGACTTCATATATAGTATGGTCATGGTCCCATGCATCCATTATGTTAGAATTGTATGTGTAGGTGTACTCTTTGAGGTTGTGATATTACTTAAAATTAGCCCCTAAGATGTCTACAACTAGGTTTTTTGAATTTATGGAGTAAGCTAGGTCTAACCCATATTAAGAAACATGTTTTTAAGTATACAATAATCTACTTAATATGTCGATATAATGGAATACCTCAGGCTTGACTGCATCCCTATACAATCTTTATTTGCTTAAGATATCAATATCATCGAGGTATTATATTTCATCATCATCATCATCTTCTAAGGTTGTCCCTTGTACATATTAAATTTCATTGAAGACCATGTTATAGTGGTAAAAAAAACCACGTTGTGTGAGAAGGTGGTGTCCAAATATTCATGCTCAAGCTTAGGATTAGAAGATGAAGAATACGTTTCTACACACTATAGATTATTGAGTTTAAGGGTAAGATGAAACACATAAAATTTGATTAAAAAATATAGATAAAGTTTTTAGGTAATTAGGATTGGTAACATTACTAAATTTATCTAAGGACATATAATGCTCTATAAAAGTGACACATTACATGATATTATAGGAATATCTCTCTTAGGATGTGACATCTATAACAAACTATAAACACCAAAATTATGTCACACACATGTATGTAATTACCTATGTCAAAACCCCACTTAAGCTCATTTCAATAATAATAATTAATCTCCCTAACCCATAATTTACCCCTCACACATTTAATTAATTGAAAACACTTAATTAAGTTAATTAAAAACTCTTGTTGCCACCTTGGCCACCCCACCTTATGACTAATTCCCACGTGATGAGTCACCTCAAGATGTGGTCCCCTCATCCCAGCTACCCAAGATTTATTCCTACTTCCAAAGTAAATTCCTAATCATCTACCTCCTTCCAAACCTCTTATTTTTACCATTTTATAATGGGTGTCACACTTGGCATGAAAGATAATAGAAAATAGGCCAAAAATAGTAAAGTTTCCCTATTCTAGGGCCACCGATGTCAGTCAACCCATAGTCGATGTCAATGGGATCACCGACATCAACAATATAAGCCAAACTCCAACCTAAAGTTTAGGTTAGTAGAAATTAAGAAAATTGATTCTTATACTCATTCAATCTCTCAAAATTATATTTTCGACATCCTAGCTTACAATCATCTTGCGTAAGTCAATCATGATCAACAATTGAGATGTTAAGGACCAATAACACTCGCTTGTTCTCTCTATTCAGGCATTCAGGTTTAGAATCCCTGTTAGGGATCATCAATCTGGAATATATCATTTGGTAACTATAGCTAAGTACATCACTTATCGTTTAGGTTATTTAAACATCTATTTTTCTATTTATTTATATCTATCATGAATTACTTTATGTACTTTTGACTGAACCCCTGTGATGGAGTTACAAAGCTTCCTCACTTATTTCCACTTAACTTGACATAACAAACCTCTAACTAGACTTACCCGATCCATAATCTCTCTCTTATAACTCTCCCAACCTCCCAAACCTGATATAAACCATTTCCCAAACCTAGAAAAGCCTTCTACAAGCTCTCAGATAATTATTTCCCATACCAACCTTGGTAGCCTAACTTGAATTAGTCACCTCACTACCAACCTTGGCATTATAACTAATATCAGTCACTCTTCTACTAACGTTGATGGCTGTGGGTTCCTGAACCTCTTTAAAACCTACCCAGATAACTTCTAAAATATAAATAGAGTAAATCACCTACACCATGTCACTCTCTACTACATATAGGTTATTAATAACATTAATCTTATCTCTCTTTCACTCTCTCATTAACTCTCTTTTAGTTATTTATTATTCTTTTGTCTCTCAAAAGTAGACTGTCATCTCTAAGGAAGTCTCACACTTCCTAGAACAAGCATGTAGCTTCATAACCCACTCATTTAACTACTAAAAAACATCTTGTGGTATTGTTTTCTTACTTGTAGGTAGTCCTCCCTATCCAAAGATGAATACTCACAATGTCTGGATATCGTGCATAAACCAAATCTAGGTTCATTCTAATCACTTATCCCCACCCTTATTTTTGTTTTCCTTTAGACTTAAAATAGACAAAATTTATTGAAACATTTATGGCATGCCTGATGGGACCCTGGAGTTTTTCTTAGCTTCTTTTATTATTTTAAAACATTCATATAGGTGCATTATAGTGAAAATCTCATTTCTTGCACTTCCTCCTTCTCTTTTCTCTTAAAATGAAAAATTCAATATCTTATTTTCTATTTAAAAAAAAATAAATTAAAATTTTTGTCTCTTCTCTTTCCCTCTAAAATTAATTTATCATTTTTATTTTACCAAAAAAAAATAGAATCTCTTCTTTACTTATTCTTTCATGCATATGAGGATAGTGAAATTCATATTCTATTCCTATTTCATGTTTGTTTTCATTTAAATCTAAACATTTCAAGTTTGGGTTAAAAACTTACTACATTTCATTATTTGCTTGTTGCATATTAACTCACCTAGTTAATTACAAGAATTTTGAATAAATTGTAGTTCACCTATGTTACACAACCTAATCACATTCACATAAAAAAATAACTAAACTCACCTAACAAAAGATCCATCAAGATTTCATCACCTAATGGATCATCTTACCCTACCTGACTATCTTACTTGGATTTCACCACCAAGGGGAAAACCCACTCCATTATCTCGTGGAGTATAATCTCTAGACAAAAGGTATATTTTGGCTAAGTGACCTAGCTTAGCTCTAGGTTTATGAAGTGTAGAGAACAAGGTCCCATAAAAATCCATGTACCTAGTCTAACATAGATTTCCTCTTGAGTACCAAAACTAACCTAAAACTAGCTTTAGATTGATTTTTAGTACCTTTGATAACAAAATTCTCTTCTCACTATTTGATTGAGGCATAAGCCAACATAAGACTAAAAATTAATCTCTGGGACTTAACAGTTGCTAGCTAAATGTTCTTTTTCTATTTTTTCATTGCCTTTTGTATTTTTAAATTGGTAAGGGTGTTTTCCTATTGATTCACAAAATCAATACTATTGCTAATACTCAGTTTGTATAGTCTATTATCTCAAGTTTTCTAAGTGTTCTTTCTTTTTAGACATACCTTTTAAATCCACCATTTTATCTAGTTCAACCTCTAGTTATAACATTAGATTTTACTCTCCCAAGATTTCATAGTGATAGACATCGATTAACTCTACCAGCATCGACATATTTTACCTACTAACATCAGTTAAACCATTGACATCAACAAACTTTCTTTACCAATATCAATCAAGTGACTAATGCCAGTGACTTTGTAATTTCATCTGCTCAAAATAAAATGATAAAATAACTCATTTACCTACACTCAAACATAGTTTCTCCTTATTTCACTTCTAATATAGGCTAGTAAGACTATTTATACTTCTTCTTTCATGGTATTGACATGAGATCAAGCTAACATTCTTGTTGATTACATACGCTGACAACTAATTCCACCTTCCCCTTTCACTTTTGATTCTATTATGGAGCATACTTTAGATATAGAGCAAACTCCCAACCCTAACCAAATTTCCATTATGCCTGAGGGAGATCAAGATTTTGATAATTTTTTTGATCGTAATGTGGCAGTCCTTCAACATTACCTTGTTATGAGTCAAACCCATAATTCTTTGAGTGACCTAATCTATGGTATGCTAACCTCTTTAATGGAGACAACCTTAGTTTCTATTGCCTCCACCATTTTCCACATGGTTATCCAAACCACCACTTCAATGAGTAACCTAACTATAAATAATGTTCAAAATGTAACATCTCCAACTCCCTAATCCCACCTAAACCCTAGTGTGACTTCCTTACTTTCACAACCACAACTAGTTTATCCAAGTCACACCACATTCTAGAATTTAGTGGTACATATTCCATCTACCATCATGCCTATAATTACTCAAGTTATGACTCACCCTTCATCCAGTGTAGCCATGCCAATAATCCAACCTACAATAACAATGACCAACCAAGGCATAGTCTCCAACCTAATAGGACAAGCCCCTTTTCCTTTTGTAACCCAACCTATGACTCATTATCCTTATGTTTCCATAACACAACCTCAGTGGACTATGTCATATGCTCCTTCTACTTCTTATTATATGCCATATAACTTAGGAGGTATCCCTTAAACTAATCCCCCTCCAAACCTCATTAAGATGCTGATAGACAATATGTCTAATCTAGAGACATCCATTTCTGGTTCAAATAATGTGTTATCTTATGATCAAATATGCAATTAATTAATCCATCCTTATATGCCTATTCACCCTTATCGAAGTCAATAAGAACTCCCTAAATTTACTTGTTTCTAGAGTAAAAAGGACCCATAATAGCACTTGTGATCATTTAGACATGCTTGTTATTTAATAGGGCATGATGATGCATTACTACTTCACACTTTCCCTATGTCTCTTTCAGGTGCTACCTTAGATTGATATAGCCCTATACCTCAACACTCCCTTTTCTTATTCACCCAATATGCAAAAATATTCCTCAACCATTTCTTTATTAACATTTCTAAGAATGTTTTTATAATAGACCTTATTTTATCAGATAATTTGATGATGTGTTTATTGTAGATTTTGTCTCTCATTAGAAAAGCTTGATCAATCAACTCTCCTCCTCCTTACCCTAACCTAAGTTGATTGGTATCTTCTCAAGGGCATGTGCTAATCACATCTCATCCACACTCTGGGTACAAACTTTTTGCACATTCGATGAGGACTTTACAATGGCATAAAACTCAAGGTTCATATTATAGATGAAGGAAAAGTTGAGTTGTGTAGTAAGAATCCCAATTCCAAGTCAAATGACTCCTCCTCTAAAAATTATCCCTCTAAAAAAAAATATAAAGGTTCGTCCAACATGATGGTCTTTAAGTTAGCCTCTTCCACAACCACAAACCAATCTAATTTCTTGACTTCTCAAAATCTGACCAAGCAATTCCAAAAATGGTATGAACAAAGAAAATACACTCCTATTGGGGAGTCATACACATCCATCTTGAATAAAATATTAAAAAAAGGTGTAATAACCCTTCCTCAAATCAAACCTCTTGTATAGTTCAACCCTTCCCATCCAATCCCAACCTAGTACAAGGAAGATGAGTTTTATTGTTACCATCAAGTTAAAGGCCACAATTCTAACAACTATAAGACACTCAAGAACATTGTTCAAGACATGCTTGATAGAGGTGATCTCATCTTGAATAATCTTAATTCACCCCCTAATCAAAGTATGGATGTGTTCAAACACCCTTTTCCTAACCATTGATCAAATCAAAATATTGTCCAGCCCATAACTAACTCAGGTGATCATAACATCCATACAGTTAATATGGTCTTTTCTTTACCTTTAGTTTAACCTTCCCCTTAATAGGAGACATCCATTTCATCGACTCCTCCCACACATTTAGTGGCATCTATTTCACCTATTCTTCTTCCTCATGTAGAAGAGCCTATTTCACCTATTCCACTCCCTTGAGAGGAAGAGCCTCCTTTACCATTCCTTTTGCCACTTGAGGAGCCTATCATTCCAATTTTGTTTTCACTAATATTAACTATCCTCTTACCACTTGAAGGCCACACCCTACCTATTACTCAACCACATGTTGAAGGGAACATCATTCCTATACTATACCCTCTTAAGGAACCTTCTTCACTTACTTCTCCTCCACCTATAGAGAGTAGTACCCCACCCAATCCACCTTTTCACTTAGAGGAGTCAGTATTATCTACTCCCATAATAGATGAGAGACCTATTATGCTGGCTCCAATTATACCACTCTTACCCCTTCTTTTACCTATGGAGGATCATACTTTAACCATGCCTCACCCACATTTTGAGGGAGCCATAATACCTATGATTTACCCTCTTAAGGAACCTTCTTTTCCTACCTCTCCTCCACCCATAGAAGACCATGTCTCTTCTCTTGTGTCTATCAAAGAGGACCTCATTGAGGTTCTTTCTCATATTTGGCCCAAAGTAGAAAAAACCAATAATTTCCCTCTTTCCCAAACACTACATCCTTCTAAAAACATGATCGTAAGACCTACTTCAACTTCATCTAAACCCTTCTCATGTTTGGTGAAAAGTCTAAAATTATTAAATCCACAAAGCTATACCATGCTTCATTTTGGGATAGGCTTAAAAATCTATATCCAACACAATGAATGTCAACCATTAGACCAATCCCCTTATTAACCTTTACCCCATGGTCTTTAACAAAGCTAGACCTTCTTCGCCAAAAGCACCTAAAATTCAGTCATATATGTCAGAACCCTCACCCTCATAGGAATCTAACCCATTAAAGTAGATTAGGCACTTAGGCATATACCCCATTTATAATTTAGTTCATCCATATGTGAAATTAGAATTAACTCCTCAACCATAAGTTGGAGTTTCATGGCCTAAATTATAGAATAATGTAAACCCCCCTAGATCTTACTGATCCCTTCTTCAACCCTCAACTCTACCATATATTTTGGGGCCACAGCCCTATACTTTAGTCATAATATCACCTAACCAAGCCAAACAAAAGGTTAAGCTACCTCCACTACTACCTTTTCCATTTGGTAGGCCTCTCACATCTAACACTAAGAAAGTGATAGAAAAACATGTAACTCTACCATTACCAAATAAGGCACCACGTAAAATTTCCTTTTTAACATTGAAACAAAAAAAGGTGTCCACTCCTATTAAAACAACAAGCATGAGCCCACATATAGGATTTCAAATATTTTTCTTACATCATTTATTGTAATATTTGATAATAACTCTTCCTCCCATTAATCCTTATAGTATTCTTAGAATGTATCAATCTTGGTTTGATGATACACAAATGTGTTTATATCATCATTCACGTGGATATGATACTGAGAGTTGTAAATCCCTCACAACAGTTATTTATCAATAGTTCAATGTCAAAACTCTCTTTGATGATTCTCCCTTTAACCTTCCTATTATTCTACCTTTGGCATCCATAATGCCTCCTACTATTCCACCTCAATTCAAACCCAAAGAAGTCATTTTAACCCCTTCACTAACATTTCAGATCAACACAGTTATTGTGGCCACATGTTCATTAAACCAAAAAGATAAAGCTTAGGAAAAGGTCACTACTGCCTATACCTATCTCTTCACCAAATACACTCCCCCTCCTAATCTTAAGATTTCCATATTGGGTGTTCCTAAAACATCTTCAAATGTTATTCAAAGCTCAATGGCGACATAGCTTCACCAAACTCCTATGAAAATGTCTTTGTATTAGTTAACCCAAAACTCATCCCAAAACCATCAAGATTTGATTAGTACTTTGCAAGTGATTGAGGTAGAATCATATTATCCCCAATCTCTTTCATCTTTGGTCAGCTCCCTTAATTTTATCTCCCTAATTTCTTTTAGTGATTTAGAAATTCCACTTCAACATCTTGAAGATCATGATTCTACCCTTTTAATTACCACATATATTGATCAAACTCATATCAAGAGAGTTATGATCAATGGGGGATCTAGTATTAATATTATTTCCACCCATTCCTATAAATAGATATCCCTTCCTGATAATTTCATGTCTCAAACTGATGTGATACTTTATTCCTTTAATGATATTATAGATACTACATTGGGCACTATTGTCTTACATATCCATGTAGGTCCTTGCATAATTCTTGAGTTATTATATGTTATGAAAGGAGAGATCCAATATAAAATATTGCTTAGATGACTTTGGATACGTGTTATGGCATGTCTACCCTCAACTTTGCACCACTGTGTCAAGTTTGAACATGATGGACAAGTGCATGTTATACCCACTAACCCACCTCTATTTAAAACATGTAACATGACCTATAGTCCTAATGATGTTCTCATCCCATTGAAAACATTAACTTCCTCACTTGATGCTTTTTAATATTCCACAAGCTCCACTCTTATGATTACATAGATACCAAAAACACAAATTCTTGATAAAGATCCCATGGAGAAGACCTTTCAACATTTATCACTCGGTGAATATCATTTATTGATGCTCAACATGTTTGATACTCCAAAAGAGTATGGAAGGCTTTACATACACCCAAATTATGATCCTCGTATTGGAATGGTCATCGCTTATGGCCCCCCTAACCTTTGAACCAATTTCACATATGGGGGAATTGATCAAGCTCCCATTGTCAGCAATCCATCTTCTTTACCATAACCATATACCTATGACTTATATTTCCTTAGTAACCCTGGATTCTCTCACACCTATCTCTATATGTGTGCCTAAAAAGGATTTTATTTGGGTCATTACAAATAAGGTGTCTGTATTCCTATTAAATACCCTACTAGTAACACCATTGAAAATACCAAAAAGAGGCATGGAGTGGGATATGATGAACTAAATAAACTCACTAAAACCTCTCATGAACCACTTGTTGAAAACTTATAAAATAAAAGGTATCTATACCTCCTATTTTTTTTTTAATAAATTCCATCCATTGGGGGCCTCTCACCTATCATCAAGGTAAGGAAATAGGGTCCCTTCCTCTCATTCATCCTAAAGATATTGATGAAGACTCTCCCACTATTAACATTGTCCAATGTCAAGATGATGATGAAATTATCACCTACATGGGTGCAGTTGATTCCTATATCCAATTATCTCTCCCATCTAAAACATAAGCTATGTTAGATGAATCAACAATTGACATCAACTTGCCCTCTCACAATAACCCTTACATCCTCAAGATTGGCCAATCTTTAGATTCCTCTAAGCAAGCTAGTTATGCCACATTTCTTAATGACCATATCAAATAATTTGCTTGGTCTTATAATGACATTCATGGTATTGAACCCTTTATCATCACCCATACCATTATCACCAATCATGATGCTAAACCTGTCTAGAAAAATCTTTGCAAGATGCATCCTCTTATTTCTCTCCTTATCAAAGAAGAGCTCCAATGCCTCCTTTCTATTAACTTTATCTAACCCATCAACTATGTGCATTCGATTTATAATATTATTACTATCATAAAATTGACTAGGGGAATTTGCATTTACACTGACTATCATGATTTAAATCTCGCTTGTTCAAAAGATGATTTCTCATTTCCAAGTATCAACTAACTTGTTGATCTAATAGTTGGCCATAATATGCTATCAATTGTAGATGGGTTCTCTAAATATAATCAAATCCTATTTTCTCTTGAGGATCAACACAAGATAACCTTTACTACCCCATGGGGGACTTTGTGTTATCAGGTCATGCCTTTTGGCCTAAAGAATGCTAGTGAAACCTACTAATGCACCCTAACCTAAATTTTCCATGATATCCTACACAAAATTATGGAATATTTTGTAGATGACTTAATCGGCAAGTCTAAACTTTGTCAACAACACTTGATGAATCTCAAAACCATATTTACTCATCTCCTCCAATATAACATTCAACTAAATCCAAAGAAATATGTCTTCTTTCACCATCTCCTCAAAAATTATGTCTCCTTATAATGAAATATAATTTTTTAGGAAGCTTTTAACACACTTAAACAATACTTCCTCTCACCACTAGTTCTTATTCCACCTAAGGAAAATCAGCCTTTCTACCTATACATCTCTACAATAGACCATTCTCTAGGTGTTATGATTGCACATCAGATGACCAACATTGAGAGTAGGTGGTTTTCTACATAAGCTACACACATATTAATTATTAAACTTGATATACCCATACTAAAAAACATTTCCTTGCATTGGTCCTTTCCACCTCCAAGCTTCACCATTATCTCTTAAATCACAAAACCTTTGTGGTTACCCATACTAACCCCTCAAATATATGCAATCCAAACCATATCACAACCAATGTGTAGCTTAGTGGCCCATGCTTCTTGCTAAATTTGAGTTAAAGTTCAATCAACAAAAGTCTATTAAAGGGAAAACAATCATTGACTGGTTAGTTGCTACCCCTTTACCTGACAATCAACCTTCAAACCTTGAATTCCTCGATGAATCCATTGCAACACTCTCCACTAATGACATCTCTTATTAAATGATGATGTTCTTTGATATATCTAAATACCAACATGGTGGAGGTTGAGGGGTCATACTTATTACTCTAGATAGTGAGCCTATGCCTTTTTAATTTAAACTATATTTTGAATGCACTAACAATATGGTTGAATATGAGGATTTTATGCTAGGATTTCAAACAAATCTCTTTTTGGGTATCAAATCCATAACCATTTTTTAAGATTCTCAGCTAGTGGTTAAGCAAGTTAATGGTTCCTACCTATGTAAAAATGAAAGTTTGTAATGGTATGAACATCATGTAAATACACTCTTAAGATTATTTGAATCTTATCTCTTTTAACTATTACTTGATCTATAAACAAGTTTGTTGACACTTTGGCTTCACTTGCTTCATACATACCCTCTTCATCCTCCTCTTCAAGAATCTATGTCACTATGCATCACTTAACATTACCCTCTTATGTCTCAGCTAACATCCTCTTTGTTGAAAATTTAACAGCCAACCCACAAGACTTATGGTATAAACAACTCATGGATTATCTTTCCTTCTCTATTAACCCTCTTGATCTCTACAATAATGGGAAATGGGTCATCATAAAATATGCCTCTCATTACACTATACTAGGGGAACTTCTCTATAAGTGAGGTTTTGATGGTCTTCTCCTTAGATGGTTAACTAGTACTGAGACTCCCTTTGATATTAAGGAAGTTCATGATGGGATTTGTGGTGGGCATTTTAATCGTCACACAAATACAAAATATATCCTTCGCTAAGGATATTATTAGCCCATAATCTATCAAGACTATGTTGATTATGTTTGGTGTTACATCAAGTATTAACAACATGCTAACCTCCTTTATGTTATTAGTCATGTATTACAAGTCACCAAAGACTTTGGGCCCTTCTCCCAATGGGTCTCACATCTAATCAAAGATATTAACCCTCATTCATCCCTCCATCATCATTCTATCATTACTGCCACTGAATACTTCACCAAGTGGGTCAAGGTCATCCCTCTCATCTCTACTAAAGCTAACAAAATTTTTGACTTCATTAACCATCACATCATCTATCATTTTGGTGTCCCTTACAAGATTATAATAGATAATAGCAAGTCTTTCAAAAAAAAGATTATTCAAAGTCTTTGTGATACATTTGGAATCAAATTAAGATTCTCATCACCATATTATCCACAAGATAATGGATAGGTAAAAGCTTCTAACAAAATATTGACTAAAATTCTCATGAAGGTAGTCAATGATATTGGTAAGGATTGAGACACACACATTCCTTTTACTTTATGGGCTTACCACACTAGCATTCAAACCCTTATGGGTGATACACCTTTTTTATTGGTATATGGGATGGAGGTTGGTTTGGCTCTTGAGGTCTAGATTCCTTCTCTTCACATTTATTTATAGGAGATACTTAATAATGATGAATTTCACCAAGAATGTTTGGCTCAACTTGAATCACTTGATGATCACTATCTCATAGTCCTCAACCACCTCCAGATCAATCAAGAGTGTATCAAATGTGATTATAACAAAAAAATCAAAGAGAAAGATTTAAATATAGGAGATCTCATCTTAAAATAAATTTAACATGTGATGAACATAGAGAAAATAAAATTGGATAAGTTTGGTCATAATTGGCTTACAACTTATATCATAACTCACAAGTATGTCTTAGGAACTTATCACTTGTCTTCTCTTGAAGGAAGACTAGAACATGAGCCTTTAAATGCCTTACACCTATGATGATTATTTTGTTAAACAAGTGTCACTTTACTTTGTGTTTAACTTGAGCTCATCCCTTGAGCATCCCTATTACATTCATTTTCCTTCCTCTTCACCCTTACTCCTATACACTTAGTTAACTTACACAGTGTTATGGTTTTGCCCTGAAAGTGGAAAAATCCTAAGACTTTATAGTCTTGTGCATGACTAAAAGCAAAGAAATGGATATTTAAATTTTTTATAAAGTCTCAGGTCGTACTTATCAACGTAGACTGCTCTCTTAAAGGACAACTATGTAATTTCCCTTTTCTAATATCAATAGACTGTTCCCTTAAAGGATAACTATTTAAAATTAAAAATAAATGTTTAGACCACTCCTTTGTAGGAGTCTCACATTGATTAGCTTACACACAAAAAAAAAACTATAAGTTATGCACTTGCCTATATTTGCTCTTGGGTCACCCAAAATAGTGGCATATCATCCCTTCATTTTAGGTTATGCTACCTAAACATTTTCCCTCATTTTACCCTTTTCCCCCTTATACTCTTTCAAGGGATTGTGAAGCTCACTTAATATAAGGTAAACATGACACTTCTCTAACAAACACAATGGCAAAGATATAAGGCATGAAAGAGGCTTATTTTCTTGAGCATATTTATATTCTAAATTACAGTCTTTGCCAATACATCATAATTTTTCCTCTTTACTTTCCCATCCACCTCATATGTCGATATCTCTATTTGAGATGAAGAAACAATGTCATACCAACAATAACAAAGCTTAATTTATTTTATGCATACACCATGAAAAATATGGAAAAATGTTGAAATAAACTAACATAACCAATCTATTAATTTTGGGCATATACAATCATGAATTATGAAAAAATGCTAAGATGAAACTAATCAACCAATTATGCATATACCATCACATATATGGGAAAGGCTAGTCTAACTCAACTAACATGATCAACATTAACATCAAATTAACATAGTATAAAATAATTATCATCCATATCATCATCATAATCATAATAAACACATCTCAAATGAACAAAACAATAAATGAACATCTCATGTATATATAATATGTGATCAAAGTACATGTTCATCATCTACATTATCATAACATCATATCTCTCTCTCAAATAATACATCTCACATATTTGACCCATAGGCTGGTATACATATAAAATATATAATCAAAACTAGAAAACTCTAATACTCAACGTCCTCTAGGCTCTCTATGTGGTCATGAGGAGGTAGTATCATTAGTACTCTCCATCTATCTGCATTAGCATGAGGTAGAAGCCATCACATGTGACATCAACCTCTCCTACTCTCTAAACTCTAAATATCTTTGAATCTATGGGAATTCTCTAATCACCCTCTCATAGTAGGAAATCTCATCCAAGGCAATCAAATATCTCACCATAAATATAGTCTATAGAGGTCTCATGGCACCTAATGATGGCCCGACCTATACTGGTCCCTATGGTGGTGGAAGAGGACTAACCTAGCTTGCTACTCTCAAACTATCTCTCTCTACTATCACTATAGTCACTTGACCCTATAAAATAATAACTTGGCCATGTAGTGTTATAACCTAGCCCTATAGATCCCTAGTCTAACCCTACAACATGACCACCTACCTTTGTAAGGCTAAAACTTATGCCTAGGCTATCTTTCAAGCCTAAAATGTTGCATATCAGGCCTACACTATTATATCTTGGGCTTGTACCACTACATCCCTCTCTCTAACCAAACCCTATAAATCTAGTGGTGACCTCCTAACCTCTATCACTAGATGTAACCCTACCCACCAAGCTGTATAGGCTATTATGTAGCTTGAATCTCCAACACCTAACCCTACTAGCAGCTCCTCAAAATTTGACCCATCTATCTCCTAAGGTAATGATAGGGGTGCCTCTATGTCATCCCTTCTATATCAAGAGAAGATAGGTGGAATATCCTATAGTAGACCAAATTACCTCTTGACTTATGTCATGGGTACCATCTCTAACTCACTAGCCCATCTCCCCCTGACCTAGAGTGAGCTCTTCAACCTAACAAGCTACTATGCCTACCCTCTAAAAACTAGGTATGTCATATATAGTCTCCACAAAATATTTGTAGGGATCAAGCCTTTGATCATGCACCTATAGTAGGCAATGTCTCACACCATGCCGTCTACTTGAGTCTATACCATGTCCTCTCTCCATCATCTAAAACCAACACTAAAGCCAGCCAAGATAGTGGTAGGTAACCCTAGTGGTTGTGTCACTATGATGCGCTCATAATCCTAACAGTGTAGTAGATCATTGACACACAAACTATACCACCATTGTAGCCTCAAAAAACACAACTCTCTATATAACTGCACCAAAAATAATGGACCCTAGACAAAAATGGTATATTGCTCAGCCATCTATGTAAGCACACCTATCAATGAAATTAAAAATCTCTCACTATCTACATCTGGTAATATATACACGATGATCCTGATCATCATCAGCATGCTTAGATGATGTTATTCCTCATCAACCATACAGAGTGGCTCGTATGCAAAACTCATAGAGTGGTAAGTTACCTCACTAACATGCTCTCCATATAAAGAAACTATGTGTATATCATGCTCCTCTCTCGATCATGAAAAAATATCCTCACCATAGAGTGGTATCCATAAAATACTATACATATCCTCATATGTCACTATCAACTCTTTAATCAGTATATGGAAGGTGTTGGTAGTGTGGTCCCACCTATCAATCAATGTTACCATTAGGGACACATTTTAGGTGACTCGACAGTACCATCACACTCTTCCTAACCCCATATCCACCATATGCTCCCACTCATCTAAAGTGACATCCCTCCCCATGCATGTCAACAAACTTGATAGATGATCTCATAATATCAGTGCTATCCTCACTTGCATAGATACACACACAACTCATGTCACATACTCTATACTCTATCACAACTTTTTTCCCCTTCTTTTTGGGAGAAATACATTGGTCTAAGGCCCCAAACTAGGTTATGTAGGTATCACTCAATTGACACAAGATCTTTTGAGATTAGCTCAGCCATATACCCACCTCACTAACTACCCTAGGCTTCACTACCTCTTTTTATCTACCCTAAGCTTCACTACCTCTCTCCCTCTACAACTCTAGACCTCACATCCTATATTCCTAACTCTTGACACTATGACCTATCTTTTAATCCCTAGACCTCTCAACTTACCTTTTTACCCATTTTCCCTAACATACATTTTTAAATCTTTTCCCTAGGCTCTAAGAGAACTACATTAGCCTGATGCTTGACACTGGTCTATGTAGGTAGTACTCAATCGACATGGGGTCTTCTAAGGCTAGCTCAACCAGTAGGGTAGTTGACTACTTCCAGTGGAGATCCAAAACTCACCCTTTCTCCTATTTTGCTACTTTTCTATAGTCACTAATGTCAGCATTAATGCCAACTTCAACACTTTCTTAGCCTAAGTATCAGTCAATTTTAGTAGGAAACTATTGACCTCAGTGTGTATCGGCCAATGTCAATGGAACTCACTAATGTTAGTGACTAGTTTCACCCTAGGGCTAAATAATCGAAACCCAAACTTACGCATTTGAACTAAAAACCTACCCACAAAACCCCCTAACTTATCCTATAACTACCCTACCCTATTTTCTACCCTTCCAATAATGTTTTCTACATCCTCACCTCTCAATTAGACTAAAATTTATAAATACCAAAATCAAACTTCAAACTAGCTAGTAGAGGCTCTTACCTCATGTCTCTGTATCCTCTTGGCTAGCACCATTAGCTCCTATGGTTGTGCACCTCTTGCTGGGTCACCTCCTTGAGCTACCATCTCAAATCACTCTCAAGATCTATTTCTTCTTTACATTCACAAAGTTTCAAATGAGTTTGGTCGACTACCAAACCCCTTTTTTCCAAGTTTGGTTAGCCACTAATGTTAGTATTCTTAACCTAATCTACTAATGTTAGTGCTTATGCCTATCGACATTGATAAGGTTTCCCAAATTTTTCCAACATCAACACTTTCTATTACCAATATAGGTAAATGTAATGACATCGACACCATTCCTATAATGTTTTTCTCAACCAAGCAACCCCAACTTTTCAAACTTTACCCATACATTCGGTCAATTAGAGATCACATATATCTCCCCCAACTATAAAAAATGCCATTAAAGATCACTTAAATCTTCACCCATAATATCTTTGCTTGGATATCATGAATATACCCTCATTCATTGACCCTTTTACACCAACTTGCACAACTTGTCTTGACCACTTATATTATTCTACGATAGTTGGCTATTATACACACACATGTATATTAGGTGTTGTGGATGGCAACCAAGCTCATCCTATCACTTTCAACCCTTTTGTGTTTCCCAGGGGCACTTCTTACCTTGGATACTTGGGACACATTGACCATTGGAGTTATAAATTTGATTGTTTTAACCTATCATCTATCACGTACAAGCTATGTTTTGGTTAATTCTATCTGAGTCCACCTTAACCTTACATATTATTGACTTTGTCAACTATAGCTCACTATATTATATGCATACAAATCAATACTCAATTTTCCACCATTCACCTAGTTACTTTTTTATCAAACTGGTACATGATTCTAGTTTCTCCTCCATTGATTCCCATTTTGATGGGGGATATCTCATCCAATACTTAGATCATATAACTTATGTTTTTGTCTTGCAATGTGTCAATATAAATTACAAGACAAAAAAGTGAAAATGTAGATACTAAAATTATGTCACACACATGTGTGTAACTCCCTATGTCAAAACCCCCCTTAAGCACATTTCAATAATAATAATAATAATAATAATAATTAATTCCCTAACCCATACTCTACCTCTCACACATTTAATTAATTTAAAATAATTAATTGAGTTAATTAAACCCCCTATTTCCACCTTACCTAGCCACCTCATCCTATGACTAATTCTCACCTGATGAGTCACCTCAAGACTTGGTTCCCTCATCCTAACTACCTAAAACTTTTACCACTTCCAAACTAAATTTCTAATCAACTATCTCCTTCTTAACCTCTTATTTTTACCATTTTATAATGGGTGTCACACTTGGCATGAAATATAATAGAAAATAGGCCAAAAATAGTAAGGTTTCCCTATTCTAGGGCCATTGATGTCGGTCAACCCATGATTGATGTTGGTGTCATCATCGACATCATCAATATAAGTCAAACCCCAACATAAAGTTTAGGTCAACAAAAATTAAGAAAATATATTCTTACTCTCATTCAATCTCTTGACATTCTATTTTTGACATCCTAGATTACAATCATCTTATGTAAGTCAATCATGATTAGTAATTGAGCTCTTGAGGACCAAAAATACTCATTTTCTCTCTCTATTTAGTAATTAATGTTCATAATCCTTATTAGGAATCATCAATATACTATATATAATTTGATAACTATAGCTAAGTACATCACTTATCTTGTAGGTCATTTAAACATCTATTCTGCTATTTATTTATATCTACTATGCATTACTTTATGTACTTCTAACCGAACCCCCATGAGGGAGTTATAAAGCTTTCTTGCTTATTTCCCCTTAACTTGACATACAAAACCTTTGACCAAACTTATCCAAGCCATAATCTCTCTCTTATAACTCTCCCAACCTCCCAAACTTGAAAAAGCCTTCTGCAAGCTCTCAGACAATTATTTCCCTTATCAACCTCAATAACCTAACTGACACTGATCACCTAACTACAAACCTTGGTAGTATAACCAATATCAATCACTCCCCTATCGATGTCAATGACTATGGGTTCCCTAACCTCTTCAAAACCTACCTAGATAACTTCTAAAATAAAAATAGAGTACATCACCTGCACCCTATCACTCTCTACTGCATACAAGTTGTTAATAATAGTAATTTTATATCTCTTTCACTCTCTCTTTACCTATCTTTTAGTTATTTATTATTATTTTATCTCTCAAAAGTTGAGTATCATCTCTAAGGAAGGTTCACACTTCTTAGAACAAGCACAGAGCTTGGAAACCCACTAATATAACTACTAAAAAATCTTATGGTAGTGTTTTCTTACCTATAGGTAGTCCTCCCTAGCCAAAGAGGAGTGCTCACAATGTCTGGATATGGTGTGCAAACCAAATATAGGTTCATTCTAATCACTTATCCTGACCCTTCCTTCTAGTTTCCTTTAGAATTAAAATAGACAAAATTTAGTGAAACACAAGCCTAAGATAGTAACACATCTAATAGGATCAAGGTGGTGCTTCCTCATTTGATTAGTCTCTCTTGGGATCTAACATCTCTAAAAATTCTATGAGATTTACATGTCTAATAGTGGGAAACTCTCACTGGTTAGTCCTTTTATGGCTCTGAAAGGTCTAACAGATTAACACATCTAATAGTGGGACACTCTCATTTAGTTGGTATTTCCTAAGATATATAATATCTAATAGTTCTAAGAGATTGACATGTCGAATAGTGGGGCACTTTCATTAGTATATCATTATTAGGCTCTGACATCTTTGAAAGGTCCAAGAGACTCACATATCTAATAGTTAGTCCACATGGCACCTTTTCACTAATCAACTCTCTTTTGAAATTTTAAGAAAATACTAAGTTAAAATAACACCACATAATCAATTAAAAGTTTACATGTCCATGATTTAAGCCTAATGGCATGCCAAGTAGGACTCAAAATGACTAAACCTTTAGGAAAACCAAAATAACTACAAATCTATGAAAAAATAACATAATAAATTATTATAGATATGAAAACCATTTTGTTCTTTTAGAATATCACAAGGATTATAATGTGTTTAGACTAAAAATACTACATGGACATTATCATCATTATAAACCTTTTAAAATGTTCAGGATATCAAAGCATAATGTAGGTTCGAGGATTCTCAAAATTCAAGGCTAATTGGATAGGATTGAAACTAAGAAAGCTTTGAGATTAGAATTTTGAAAGGGGTCTCCCACTTGTCTAAATGAGTGGGTTGTGTTTACCATAACATATTCTACAAAAATTAAGATAATTGAATTCTTAATTGATGATGCCATTATTATCTTTTTCAAAATAGGCATTCACCAATTCTACATAATCCAACCATATTATGAGCACTGAGAAATAAGTGATCATATTATGCCTCATTATACATAGATCTAGTATATGAGGATTAAGAATCCAATAATGATATTTTTTGGAGAATGTGCATGTGTAAATTCTACACAAGATAATACTATTTGATTTCTTAGTTGATAATAGTTTTATCTAATGTCTATTCTACACATGTTTCGTATAATAAGAATATATTATCAACTCATTAAGACACTTTTTAGTAATGTGATCATTTATATTCATGTGCATTATAAATGTATATATGGGTTTAATATATAACAAACTTTTCCCATTGTATCCAATATTTTAACATCATGTTTATCCACTACAATTTCTATCCCTTATGTCAAGAGCCATATTTAGTCTATCACTCAAGGAAAAGTGGAAATGATTTATTGGTTGTGAATTCAATGGAATGTTGCATTATGAAATTAAGTGATACATATCTAGAGTATGTCATGACAATACCCTTTGGGCATCCAAGCATGTAATCAAATAAATGTAATAATCATTGGCAAACTATGAGTTAATTGAGAAGGATATGATAACAAGCAGATAAAACATCAAGAACCATTTAAATTACACCTCTCTAAACACACATTCTAAAACCCTATGTAAATTTTTCCAAGACATATATAAACCATATTTGTTTTATGAACAACATTCAGGCAATATTGGAGGGTATGTGGTTAGAAGAGAACCCATAGAAATCAAGACATTAAGGAGAATACTGAAAGTTGCCAACATTTTTGAAATGCATGATAACTTAGATATTTTTAGAGGATAATAGGGTTTAATGACATAATTACACAAGAGTTTGTAAAAACATTCATGTATGATGTATCAACTATCATAGGATTATAAGTGGAGATTAATGATGACTTTTTAAAGAGGTAACCTCTCTACTTCATAAAGGGGAAATTTGGCATATGTATCCCAGTGTTTCTATATCATGAACTACAATTACCACATATATAGAGTAGTTAGAGTCCTAAAATATAGGTACACTTTATTCTTAATTACCCCATATTTGGGTATATGTTTCCCTCTACATTGTTAAGTACTTAAGTTTTCAGGGTATATATTCAATGTTACATGTAGTACACTTCAATCTCCTTAATCATCTTAGGCATGGGATAAGGGTTAATGTACTTAAATTTTAGTCAAACATCCTGACAAGGATGGAAAAAAGAGTTCCAAAAATGGAATCTAACATCTTGTCCCATCACTACATAATTTAACTAATTATACATAGATGTTTAATTGACCTTATATATAACTTATACTAGGAAAGTTTATTGACAATGAAATATATACCAAAATAATAATAACATGAAGTAGTTGATGAAGAACATAGAATAGATGTTGAAGAAAAAGTTATGGCTATAGAGGAATAATAAGAGAATGTGAGAGAAGAGTATATAGATAAAATTGAGAGAAGAATAAAGAGGAATTTAACATTAACTCCTTCCTCAAATTATCAGGGTAGAGCAATGAAGATGGTTGAAGACATCACCTTGACATCAACTACTAGGAAGAAGAAAAAAGTTCTAGCTACACTCTCTCTTACAATAAAATCATAAAGTATTAGGTGTAGAATAATAATATAACACATTCCAATATCCCCTAATGTTATTCAAATAAAGAGTGTGGAATCATATAAAAAAGAGGAGGATCTTAGTGTAGATGATAGTCAAACTGTCATTAGTTTTCATGAAGATAACTCTAGTTCATGTAGAACTAAGATTCCATCCTTTGGAGAGAGGTACCATTGGAGTACTTCACATAATGGGGTATGAAAAGAGGTAACATTAGAGTAATAATAATATTATTTGGTAGATAAAGAAGAAAAAATGATAATATAATTTGGTAGATAAAGAAGAGAAAATGATAGAATAATAAAACCCTAGTTGACTCACGAAATAAAATTAGAAATTGGTGGAATCCCTATAAGAGAGTTAAACCCTTATGGAAAGCATTGAGGAGCTTGAAGAAAAGTGAGAATTGGCTAGATAAACTAGCCAGGGTGGAAAAGTAGATAATGGACATTTACAATATCCTATAGCATGGAATTTAACATAAGTGTTTCCTAAGGTTGTAGGACCCATGGAAAATATTTTTTCAACAACTTCTACTTAGACTGAAGAACTTAATTAGGAAGATTTATTCATGAAAAGGGATGTCAAGATACAAACCATGTAGATTCAATGGCACAATTAGTACCATTAATTATGAGATGAAAAAATATATTTAAATAAGGAGGTAAAATATGAGGTGTCATAAATTTTAAAACTTGAAAAAGGTAGAAGATATGAGCCAATTGGTAGTGTAACTAATGAGTTGTAGACCTCTTGCAAGAGTGTATGATTTATACCTTTAGGATCAATGGTTAAAATTTTAGTTCATGAGAGTCTATTATGACATGCCCAAACTATTAAGTGAGACTCACTCCTTATTTTAAATATATAACATTTGAAATACAAAGGATCAAAATTGATTTTGTGAAATTTACATACAATAAAAATATGTATTTGGGTAATGTGTTTATGAGATATTGTTCCTCATGACCAAGAATAGAATAAATATATGTATTTGGGTAATGTGTTTATGAGATATTTTATTCTTATCTTTCCAATAGAATAGGTAAGGAATTATTTGAATACCATGAGAAAGAGAAAGAAACCACATTAATTATTAGATGGGAGGCTACAAAGATAGATGTGATAGAAACATATTATATTGCATTAATAAATTAAAAGGAGGTATCTACAATAACTAGGAGAGAATAAATAGAGGCCCAAAACCAGTAGTTGGCCTCAACCACAAAAATAGTTCAATAAAAGTAAAAGTCTTGTTTAGTTAGATAGAATGAGCTTACTCCTAAATGTAAAAGGAAAGAGACATTCTCAAGGTATAATTTCATGATATCTCTAAAAAGAGTCACTAAATATATTTATGTGGCAAGAAGGAAGAGATTGAGTTGTCTTTCCATAACATATCAACCTTCTATATTCTTGTTTCCCATTCCATAATGGAGGGGAGTAGATAAATTAAATGAAATAAATATATATAATAAATGGAAGAGGATAGAATACAATTTTGGGTTTTAAAAAAAATAAGGGACAGGTAGAATAAAACCATTTGACTTTCCATAATTTCACTACCATGTACAAAATTTTAGATTGATCAACAATTATCAATAAATTCAAGTAGGGGGTGTGATGAGTTGAAAAATTATCTATAAAAATACTCATCCAATCCTCTTTTGCTAATTCCCTCCTACCTATTCTAGATATATAAAATTACCTTTTGTATCACTTTCCTATCTAATATTACTAATAAATACTATGTGCACATCTTTGTGTTTTATATTTAAAACTATTTTTATTAAAGAATATTTTATATTTTAAAATTTAAAATTATTTTAGTTTTACTACTAATTATCAATAAAAATAAAAATAAATAAATGGGTGAGAATCCTCATAACCCTCATTACTAAACAAATATAATAAGTCACACCTGAACAATTATAGATTATAACAGATTGTTGAAATAATATTGTTGTGGTTACAAATACAATTCCATAAATCAAAATCAAGTATTATAAATAGGACATGACAATATATATTAATGCAAATTTTTATTTATATCAAATATTAATTATATGTGTTGGTAAAGTAATTAAAATCAAAATGTGTCATAATATATATATATATATATATATATATATATATATATATATATATATATATATATATATATGTTATGCAGTATCGATAATGATTTGTGATACTATACATATATAAGGTATCTTTGTAATTTATATATTTTTTCTTTTTTTTAGATGGATGTTGGGGGTTGAAGGGGCTCTTTCTCATACAAAAACTAGAGAGTATCATAAAATAGTGATAAAACAAGAGAACATTCATGATCCACACGCATACCAACTCTTTTTAATTTAAATAGAAGCACATGATAGGCTTAACAAAACACTAGGGACAAACACCAAGCATATAATACAATAGAGTAAAATGAGATATTATATTTAGTTTTAATATTTAATTAAAGATAGATACATAGACAAATAGACAAATAGATAGATAGATAGATAGATAGATAGATAGATAGATAGATAGATAGATAAATAGATAGATAGATAGATAGATAGATAGATAGATAGATAGATAGATAGATATTTTAATAACATAAATGTGAGCAAAACTAATTTATGGGAGCCAAACCTAAAAATATATACCAAATTAGTGAATAAGCCTTGGGAATAAGAGAGATAATTCGAGTTGTTGGACCCTAGTTCACAAGCCTACTCACCACTCTTTTGGCTTTGAATGTTTACTCTCCTAGAGTTGTGGATTTTGGTAAAAAAATTCATGATTCTATTAATGTTATAAACTTAACCTATAGTGAACATGGATACTCATTGTAGGTTCTCTAATTATTTATCTCAGATATCATAACCACTCCATCCATATTCTTATCATGACATTAGGCACATTTATACTATTACTTGTATATAATAGAATGAAAAATACTAATTATAGCCTAATTATAGAATAATTATATTAAAATAAAATTCAACACATATCATGGTTTTG
Organism: Torreya grandis; assembly: GCA_037957365.1. NCBI lineage: Eukaryota > Viridiplantae > Streptophyta > Pinopsida > Cupressales > Taxaceae > Torreya > Torreya grandis. The sequence goes on from JARHVA010005299.1 coordinate 569,737, forward strand.
AAAATCGAAAAACATAGAAATAGGTTGCCAAATATACATTAATAATTCTATATTTTTGTTCATCTATATTTATATTTAGATACCAGCATAATTTTCAAAGTTATTAACATGAAAAACATTTATAATATTGATGTTATTGATAAATATTAATATAATTTGTTGCCACTTACATTACATGTGATTATGTATATCCAAGGTTACTTCATGACTTGTTTTAGCTACTATTGATTCACAAACCACTTAATATACTCACTAGCATTGTTAAAATCTTGGAAAAAGTTTAAACGTTAAAAAAAAACTATTGATAAAATTAAATCCCAATAGATATTGATTAAAAAAAATGAAGATGTTAATGGTCAAATGGAATGATAATCACCTATGCCTAATTCCCTATGCTATGAATTAATTATGGGATTACTCAGGTAAATTTAATTTATTTAATTTAAGAGTTTTATGTTACCAGACTCAGTATTTTTAAATGATATTTCATGCTTCAAATATAAAAAATCTAATAATTTTGGATAATTCTAGGGTTTATAAAAATATATCTATTTTTGAGAAATCTATATAAATAAATATTGAATGGCTATGCACATGTGCAAGTAAAGCATGTTTTATCTTGAAAATCATTTACTCAAAAATCCGACCATGCTAGAATTCATTATATTCAATGCCCATATGGGCTCATGTAAAGTTGTATTGTGCACATTTAATTAAAATCACCAAAAGGACATTCCTAACTGCCAATTATCCAATCAAAACCCTTCATATTTATTTATGGTTTACTTTTCCATTTAAATATTTTTATTAAAATATTAAGGTGGTGATTTTATTGTCTACTAAACTAGTACTGACATGACATAGGGAGTGTCCCTTGTTAAATAATATAAAAATATGAAAGTTTTTAATAATGTTTATGAAACTATGAAATGTATATGATTATATAATTTTAATTAATTTGTTTTGTGTAAGAATAAATTTTTAAGATATCTTAATTATGTTATATTTTTTTTATACTTATTTATTTTTGGTGTTACATTTTTTATGATATATTATATATATATTTTAATTGAATTAAGCTAGATTAGTCTATCTACTGTGAATCTAATATTTCTAAGACCATCCTGAAATAGTCTTATACATCATAGTTTTTTCTTTTCAAGAGCTTTAAATGGAAAAAAAAAGTATAACATAAATATCTTGAAATAGTAGGTACTAAAATTACATTAGAAACTTATTTAAACATGATTTTAATATCCTTTGAAGTGTAATGTTAAATGAAAAATAGTCATATTTTTTTTTCCATAATCTAACAAAGGATTCCCATAAAATTTACACCATATATATAATCCCTTAAAATTACTTAAAATGTGGAACCCCATTAAGAATTTGATTCTTTTTCATCATATATGGGTAAATAATTTTATAGAATCTAGAGATATGATATAAAGGGGGTAGCATTGACTATAGGTAAGAACTAGTATGTGACACAAATAGAATTCCCATATACCATTACATACCCATAATTTCCAACATTTATAGTGTCAATGACATCACTAACATCACTTATGTCAATGACATCACCAACACCCCCACCCAAACTCACATGCCATGCAATATTTGAACCTAGGTGTGGGTGGACACAACCAAGCCACTTAAGAATGTCTTGAATTATTTTTTTATGATTTTCATATATTAAATATATCACTTTAAATGGTAATATTATCTTAATAGTTGAAGGAAGAAGCATTATAGAAAACATATATATATATATATATATATATATATATATATATATATATTATAATCTTAGCTTGAACTCTAATTCTGAGCATGATCTAATATTGAATTAGTGGTGTTTTGAATGGCCCATGAAAACTAACTGATATTTATTAGTGTAGTATTATTTAATATGATTAAGTGATATAAATCATTAAGATATAATACAAGATTCAACTTTTCTTTTCAGGTGAATCTCATTAGTGTAATAGTTAACTAAGATGGAGTTTCAATTTGAGTTGGTGATGCAATTATGATAGATTTCATATTGGTAGGGTTTTTTATAAGGGGCCCTAGGAAAAATACTTATGTAATTTTGTGGTGAATATTGAAAAATAAATTTCAAAATGGAGGTGAATTCAAGGGAAAGTGGTTTTGTGAAGAAGGAAAATCCTATGCATCACCCTCTAAATAGTGTCTATATTTAGTGGATGGTTTCTAGGGTCTCTTTAAAATGACTAGTGCCTATGGATGTTGCTAAAATTCTTTGGATGCTATACAGAGTCTATGGGCAATGTACATAAGCTATGGATAATGTATATACTATGTGGATGTTTTCTAGAGCTTATGGACTCCATCTAGATACTATGGACACTGTACATATCCTATGGACACCATTTGAAACATATAGACATTGACCAAATCATGTAGATAGAGTCTAGACTGTATAAACATTATCTAGACTATGTGGATGGTGTACATAAATTATGGCTATTGTCTATAAGATGTGGACACTATCCACAACTTGTGGATGTTATTCAGAGCTTATGAATGCCATATAGAGCCTATAGACACCATATAAAATATATAGAAAATGTCCAGACTCTATGGATAGTGTCTATAGCCTATAAACAATGTCTAGACACAATGGATGGCATATAAATCATGCAGGATCTATGAACAACATCTAGAGTCTATGGAAAATGTATAGATCTTGTGGATGGAGTTTAGAGCTTGTGTAAAACATCCAGTGCTTGTATAAATTATTCAATCCATGTGGGCATTGTCCAAACTATGTGTTCACTATCTAGATCATGTGGATAGTGTTCAGACCATTTGGTTGACTTCCATATTATGTATCCACCATCTATATCATGTGGAGGATGTCTAACATATTTTACCAACATCTAATTTGTATAGATAGTTCCTAGAATCTATGGTAAATGCATATATATCCCTCACCCCTTATATTTTATCATTTATCTTGAATTCTTAATTCAAACCTCAATCTCATCCTCTACACTAAATCTCATCTTTTACTCTCAATATCATAAATGGATTCCAACCCCATTTATTCTACCCTCATTTATAATTTTTTAATATAAATCTTATTTACTCAAAAATATTGAGGCATATAAAAGATGATAACTCTTATAGTGACTAGATAGAAAGATGTTTAAGAGGCATTATTTACATACCCTAGTATCAGACAAACAATAATTTGTTGAAAATTCTCATGTCTAACTACAAACCTTCTTATGGAGTGTTTTATTTTACCCTTGACTCTCAGAATGTTATGTTTAGAACCTCAATTTTAGATATCAATCACTTGTTTAGGCTGCCATACATAAATGTCAAACATATATCCATGAAAGTTATTTTGTCTAAGGAAGACAATATATTTGGAAAATAACTTAGATGTTCATACATTTGCCCTGATAGGTAATATTATTTTTGTTAATAAATATTCAATGTATTATGTATGAAATTTTAAAGTCAATGCCTCAGTTAAATAATGTAATTAATTTTTTTCTTCCATTATAGTCACCCCTAATCATTTGAGAAGGGGACTTTCATTTCAAATTATTAAAAAACCATATCTAGAAACCCTCATTGAATTTTTCTAGGTAAGGATTGTTTAATAGGGAAGAATTGTAGACATCCCCTTTTGGACCATAGTATACACTATTTGTTATCTTGGTGGAAAACAATTATATTGGTGTGCATTCATTTTGTATAAGATAAGAAACAATCTAGATTATGCTTTTCAAAATGACACACAATTTTTGTTTCTAATTATATTTTGTGTTTCTACTCTGAGGTCTATCATGAGTTAAAGGGAACAAATATTCAACTATATTGAATGAAAAAATAAAATCTAATTATGTGGCCCTTGCTGAGCTAGAGGTAAGGTTGAATTTTACTTCTAGGTCATAAAGCTCTCATGTTTTTTTGTTATAATTTAGATAAATTTTGTATGTTTTATTTTAATAGAGAATAAAACCTATTTCTCAATTAATAAAATAAGTTACAATAAGAAAATACTATCCCATTGAGGGATATATGGATTCTCATTATAATATGGGTGATGGCATATATTCTAGTACAATGACATCATTGATAAGGAAAAAGTATATGTGAAGATCTATCTCACCTACTACTACTTCTTAGATAGGGCCATTAGGCATGTCCCTAAATATAGGGTTTGAAATTTTAAAAATTTATTCACATTTTATTTAACAACAAAAAAAATTGGAATTATTAATTTTTCATTTAGTTTTTCAATGACACCTAACATTGACCACATTTACTATCAACATGTTCAACATTTATCTTTAGTGCAAGGTATTTGACTTCATGTTTGTATTTATACTATTTTAAAATTATTTGAATTTCAATTTGTTATGTTAAATTTTTGATTGTTTGATATAAATTGAAGCTTCACCTTCTACTAAAACACATCCACCACTTTAAAACATACCAATAACTCAAATTATGGATCCTATGTCTAACATCTCTAGCCTTAAATATAACTTAGTTTAAATTTTGATGAGGTTTGTTTATTGATTATTGATGAAATTTCCTATTGTATGGAAAAATTAGTTAAGAATTAATATTCCACCACCAATCCTCTCACCCCCACCCCACACTATACAAACTAGGGAGAAGAATTTGGCAATGCCAACAGGTAGTATGTGAACAATGCATATAAAAACATCAGAGTTCCCTAGTTTTTCTATGGATGATGTCTTATACAATAGGTGCCACAATAATTTTTTATAATATTTATATTTATGATGATTTATTTGAGGGTATTCATATGATGCCTATAGATAAATTTTTTTACATAATATTATTCAGGGATCTCAATTCTAGGATCCTAAAAAAATAATTAGATGTGGTTTGTCTAGTTCATGACTTGAGCCACATAATGATAAGGAACAATATTTTGACAAATTGGCATCATTTCCATTGAATAATATTGTTATAGATAATGATTTAACTTAGTTAAATGACATAGTACATAATGATTTGAAAGTATTGAAAAAATGGGAGGTTAGGGGAAAGGCTTTGGTAAAGGAAATTAATTAGCATTATCATAACCATTCACAAATATATTATTTATATTGTCTTTTTTCAAAATTACCCATACAAATTGGCATCATAGTGAATCAAGTTGAATAAGGATCAATTACAGTGACAAATCCCTATAATGATAATGTTTTAGATGTTATAATAAATAGATTAGAAAAATTTAATATAAAGGCACATGTATACAAAAACAAATGGGAAAGAGACCAAAACCTTTTATGTCTTACCCATTTAGAGAGAGATAAAGCTTTGGTAAGTAATAATATTTTATTCCTTTTTAATCACACTTTTATAATTTTTATCTGACCCACTTTATTTTCTAAATTGTAGTCAAAATATAAAAACCTAAAGAATGAAGCACAAGTACTTAATATTTATCCATAAAAAGCACATAAAATATTAAATGTAGCAATTTCAAGGAAGGAAAAACTTGTGTTAGTAAAAAAATAGAATAATATGATGAGGAACATCATCAAATAACATCGCATGGATCCATAAGTAATTGTGAAGGAGAAAATAGATGCAGATCCCTTTATCCTATTGGTAGGAGATGTAACACATGAAGAAAGGAAAATACTTGAAAATACTAATGTAGCAATTAAGGATATTGTTTGAGAAGGTGTTTTATATTCTAATTCAAGGAAACGGGAAGTTGAGGCTACATCATCCACTTGTCAACAATAAATTGGGACTCCTTATATGGAATGATATCCAATGACTACATGTATCATTATTTAATGTAAATGGTATATGAAAATGATGTTTTTATATATGTTATATTGAAAGTGAATATTTTATATTATAAACCAAAATTTTAAGTTTAAATATAAGTCTATGTTTATTTTTTATTTTGTGTATTTTTTCCACGATAAGTTTTCTATTATATTATAAATTTACTACTTAATATGTATAATGATAAGATCATAATTCATCGATTTATAATATTCATACCCACATGAAATAATCTCTTCATATTGAAAGTGAAGTGTAAAATAAATAATATTTGTACATATAACCTAAATATATTGTTTAACAAAACATGAATTTTAAAAAATTACAATATAACAAATCTATTTTAAAATAATACAATAACAAAATCTATCAAGCCTTGTAATTTGCATAATAGAAATGCTTTAGTGATTTTTGATACAAATGATAATATAAAAATTAAATTGCAAAATTGAAATTTGAAACATGCATACTAAAATTTAGGTGCCTGAAACATATTTTCAGTAGCCCTTTCCTCATAATTGTTATTTGTATGTACTATATCTAATTCATATACATTCTCAATATCTATATTATATATGTCATTTTCTATATTTAAAATTCTTCTTCTTTGACTGAGTGAATTCTACATTTCAAGTACTCTATCATATGGAAATGCATCCACTAGATGATGTGAAACATAAAATCTCAAACATGTGTCCAGATTTATGTCCAGTCTGTTATGAAGTTTTAATTTAACAAAAGATAATGCACTAGAGACTCTTTCATCTTTCATAGAGCCCAAAATCATTATTTGGCAAAGTTCATACAATTGAAAATATTCACTAATATATTCCTAAAGGATGGTACTGGTATACAATTTTTTCCATATCCTTGTAATAATGCCATTTTTAGTTGGCTCATTTACACACTTATATTAATCAATCATTATGAGTCCAAAATGGGTAGACTATGTTCTTAGTAAATCTTTTCACAAAATACATGGAATTTTAACTCCATTGATATCTACAAACTTACAATTATTTTTAATAAGAGTGCCCATATATCTAATAAATAAATTACTAATGTGTTAGTTATCATTGTCAGCTCTCTAAAATATGGGATTCACCACTACCATGGATTTAAGCAATTTATCACTTTGAAAAAATTCTTCAATTTACATAATCAAGTTATCCTCTATCTTTCTCAATTTTATTCATGTTTCCATTATCACAGTTTTGTAAAGAATACATGTTATAGGGACTTATTCAATATTTGATCCTACTATATCAACTCATTTTTAGAATTTGTGTAATGGTATTTAGTTTCCATTCATGAAGATAAAAATATGATCATTAATATTAACTTTAAACTAGGGTTTTAGATCTTTAATATCTATTAATGTTTGTCAACTAGAAAAAACAAGTAGTTTTTTACTATTTTACCTCAAATATAAGACATCAAGAGATTGATAGACCTATTTTCTCAAATATATAGTCTACAACATATATGGATCTCTCTTGAGTAAGTTTAATCAATGAATTTATTTCACTAAACATTGGGAGAATACCACATAGTGTAAAAAGCATTTCCAAATATGTTAAACGATATAACAAATCCTTTGCCTTGTCAACTTCTATATGGTATTTAAACATAAAACCTACCAGTGATAGATATTTTTCAAAAATTTTGCATGTAGGCTCATACATGTAAATCCATCCTATATCAATATCTTTTACAAGCCTTTTACCATTGGTAACCCCAATTATAAATTTTTGAAACTCTAAAATTTTTTTTAGACTATTTGACATATAAGTGTGTAAATCATGGATACGTTCTTTCATTTTTACAATATTTTTGAGTGTCCTTATAATTTTATATGCAAGAGACATTATATGGGTCATGAAATGAATTGAAATCATATATGGGGAAACTAATATTTGTATTAAAACACATAAACCATTTATATTCCCTTGCGTTACTATTGTACCATTAGCTCCAACAGATACCAACTTTGAAGTTATAGCATAATCATCATCCTAGAAATATCCATCAAATTAGAAATAAATAACCTAAAAATGTTTTCTACATTAAAATTTTTAACCATTTAATGTATAGATAACAGATGAGGTGTCCTTAAAATATTCTCAAAAGTGTAAACATTGATACAAACCCATTTTTTGTTTTCAATTGGTGTGACCTCATAATTGGATATTGATATAAAGCTTTCATTTTTAACTTTTTCTTTCAAATCTTCCTTCTTAATCATCGCAAGACATTTTCCATGTCCTAAGCACTAACATTTGACCAATGTGATTGTGGAATGTTATGAAGTAAATTATATTCAAACAAATATTTATAATCTAAAAAGTTAGATACAAGTCTACCTTTTTTAAGAATGTGGTAGATCATTGAGAATTATATATTTTTGGCATGTTGATTAGATTGAATAAGTTTTCCTATTTGAACTATAATTGTTGTTTCTTTATCAACAAGATATCACATATGTATCTAATTTTTTTATATTATATTGCATATCAAAGATGCATGCATTCATTGGTATCTTTCCATCTATGATTCCTTTTAATTTATCCATCTTATTCAATAGACACATAAACATTAACACAATGTTTCTCAATTGTGTCCAACTTAAGTTGTATTTTATGGTCCTTTCCTAATTTCCAAGAACATATTATACACTTACATTCATTTGGGGTATCGTTACTATTTTTTGGCTATACTAGTTAAATGAAAGGAATTTTTTTTGCTTATTCAAACATAAAAGACATTCCAATTATCCCTTCGCATAGATTTTTTATTACTTTTATCAACTAAATTTTATGTTTGTTGATTAAAAGTGCCTTCTACTAGATTAATATCATCATCTAGAATGTCCTCATGTCTCCTCTTAATTGACAATAATTTTGGATTTTGTATTTACAATGGAAGTTGTTGCTTTATGAGATCTACAAGTTTTGTTTAATGTTTATATCATATCATCTAGTTTATCTTTTGCTATAACCATGCCATATTTAGGAATGTTTTTAACTGGTGGCATGTCATCATCAATAATATCTTCAAATGGTGAAATAATGTTATGATTAAGTATATCATTTAGAAAACCACTATTAGTGGAAGGATTTACATTCATAAATATTTTTATATTATCCTTGAAACATTAAATAATAGTTATTACAAATAAACAAATAAATAATGTAAATCATTTAATACTTATGGTTTGAGTGGGTGTAGGTTGAATTTACTTGGTTTTTCTTATTGGTACCATAAATAAGATAATATGATATTTGTCATTGATAATTGGCCTGATCTTTTACCATTATCATGAAATGAAATTTTAGACTTGTTTTTTTAAGAGAAGATGCAACCTGCTACTTGGGTATTATGTAGTCAATCATCCTTTCCATGTGGCAACTATTTAGAGTCCTTATAGATGTCAGTCACTACCAAGTAATTTTGGTCATCACCCAATCAATATAGATATCATCCAAATCCCATGGATAACATCTAGTCTATCTAGTCACTACCTATACCCTTTGGATGGCATTCAAACCCTATGGATGGCATCTAGTCTATCTGGTCACCATTAAGACCTTATGAATGGTGTCTAGACCCTATAGATTCTATCAATTTTTTATCACCATCTAGACCTTTTTGTATGTCTTATAATCGATTTGGTCATCATCTAGACCTTATGAATGATGTTTAGACCCTATGAACAATGTTTATTCTATCTTCTCATCATTCAAACCTTGTTGATGCAATCTAGCCTATCTGATCACTCTCCAAAACATGTGTAAGGCATCTAGACTTTGTGGATAGTGTATAGTTTATTTGGTCACTATATAGACATTGTGGATGGTGACCAGACCCTGTGAACACTCTCCAATCTAATTATTCACCATCCATCCTTGATGGATGCCCTCTAAAACCTATGGACACATTTTGATTCTATTCACTATCTGGTCATATGGCCAATGTCCATATCTTTTCTATGATATATAGTGGATAATGTATGTTGGTAAAATAGAATAGAATTTCCTTTAATAGCATAGAGATTTATAGTAAAAATTGTGTACCTAGTCTTAAGGGTAGCTGAGCTGACCTCTAAATTATATTTACAACTTAAATTTTTTTGTAACCTAGTGTTGTTTTTAGGTCTAAAAAATAGCCAAATCTATATTTTATAAAATGGAATATTTGTGAATTAACAAAGATTCATAACAAAAAAAACCCTACATATTAGATAATTAAAATTACATAGGAGTTATAAAAAATCAATATTTCAAACATTTTTATTATAAATGGTAATTAAAATTGATTTGAGATTTATTTGGATTATGGTGGTATTACATTTCCCTTCTATAAAGTTGCAAGTTTTATATGGTAGAACATCATAATATTATGAATAACTTAATAATAAATTTTGATCAATATGTTTTTTGTG
>JARHVA010005299.1:585000-727500 GCA_037957365.1 Torreya grandis
TCCTTTGAGATGGTAGGATCATGGCCAAAAGTTATAGTCATATAAATAGTGAGCCCTAATTTTGAGTGTTTGATCTATGTCATAGGGTATTCCTTGGCTTAAATGTAACAAATAGGTTCAACTCTATAATGGTCACCTCATATTGCTGATTATTCTTCCTTCTTAAGGTCATATTGTAAATTTTCTTTATCTTGAGTTCCTTTCATTCTAAATATATTGTGATTAGTATTTTAATTATGGCAAAATTATGTCCTTTCCTTCCATTCTCTAATATTTTTTTCCTCACCTTATAATAAGTATGAAATCATTGCATGATATTTCATGGGTTTTGAAGCTTTTCATTAATTATTTGTCATCATCAGATCACCCCGCTTTCCTAGGGGTTATGAATTTTACCACATCATTTGAAGTGACTATGAAAACATGTCTTGGTAAATCTTGTATATTCAACCATTAATTAAAAGAGGGATGAAAACACTAATATTTTCTATGATATACACCTATTTATTACCTTATCTATAAGTATATGATATTGAGACTTTTTTGAAATGTTTCAAGATCCTTTTGGCATACTTAATTTCTCTTTATATTGACTAAGAGGGTACAATTTTTCTCAATTTACTATCAAATATGTTTTTAGTAATAAATAGAACAAATAAATATTATTTTACTAATAACGAACCCACCCAATTTACTACTAAAGATGTTGTTACTCAAATTTTGTAGGAGTTTCAAATATTTTTGTAGCTATCTATAATTAATGATGATAATTTCCCATTATTTTTATGATAGTACATTGAGATCATATTTGAATTAGATGATATTTTTTTTTGCATATCATCTAGGTCACATGTTCTTATTTTTACATAATACAAATTTACTCCTAGAAATATGTAGATCCATAATACATGACTTAAATTACATTTAATAATCTTACACATTTTTGCTTTCATCTCAAATTTATGTTTAATTTTTATATTGGATAGGGTTTTATAGATTTTTACTTTGATATCACATTTATTATTTGTACTATAGCATCAATGTCTCTTACATTTTGAGATAATGATCATACAAACTTATTTTGAAAAGGCACCAAATTTGTAGAGGGTAGAGTGTACCCAAACATAAGGATACTACATTATAAAGATGAGGGAAGAGGGTTTGTAGTTGTCATTTTTGACATAGTATTGGATGAAAAAGTATAAATTACTTATTTAGTTTATGGATTTGAAACCTTAGAAGATGCTAAGAAAAAATGATACTACATTCCATGTGAAGAGAGTGATTTGTCAAAGCATGTAGATCTATCCATTCCCATAGTTCATACTGATTACATTTTTAGTGACTTATAATCTTATAGTTCCATGGAAGAGGGAGATTCCAATGATGATAGTGAAATCACCATCAATTACACATGACACAAATATATAATTTATTTTGTCATAAACAATGTCATTTTCAAACACAAATGTTCTAGAAAAGATTATAACATATCCTAAGGTTTTGTAATTCATGTTATACATGAAGTGAGATTGGGACTCTTGATGTTTGGTGTAATTATTTAAATGTGGTAAACTTATGTTCTAATTTATCTAACTTATTAAAAACATATAAATAAATAGCTTGGCCAATACAACACTTGGGTTTTTGTGAAACAAGATGTGAAATTATGGTTAATAAAAGTAATGCCCAATTGGATGGCTCATAAATTGTATGTATCATTAAATACAATTTTATGTTCAAGGAAGTTATTGTGAAATTGATCCATCTATGGTCATCTATGAGAAATTATGTTTCAGATAGAAAAATAAAAAATGTACTTCAAGGATACATGTTAAAAATTAAAGAATTGGATGATAAAAAATTTGGTATGTATATTGATAGATTATTAAACACTCCTTTTGATGGATTATCCCTATCTAAAACATATCTCATATAATGGTCTACTAGGTAATTTACTGACATAAATAGTTATCATAAAGATGTGAGATTTAAATAATTACCAGATGAGGTTAAATTGAGCATGTGGGATGCATTAGAAGATAGACAATATAAGATGGTATATACAGTTTATTTTAATTCCGCTAATTAAAACCATTATATAAAAGTTATTAGAAAACCCTGCAATTCTAAAAAATGTCAAAAATTGAATGCCCCTATATCCAGTTCATCATATCAAAATGCTGATGAGGATAAAAATTGTCAATATTTTTAGATGAAGTGGAGAATGTGAAAAATAATTATTGTAAATATGAATATCTCAAAAAAAATCCCTAGCTTCAGTCACATTTCTATGGCACAAAATTAGATCCATGAATTAAGAAGACATAAATAATTTTTTGTTAGATTCATTAAGAGCAAATGCCATTTTTAATGTTAGAAACAAATTTATGGACGTGTATAAAATGAAATTATATGAGATGGATTATTTTCATAATTCATGGAATAAAGCTTATGTGTACCTAAGGCTCACCTTCTATATTTATAAAGAGAACTAGATAAATGGTCATAGGTGTGAAGTAAATGGTAACACTGGGAAAAATAATGAAATGTCAAATATCACGACAATAGGTGCTTTCATATCAAGAATGGTTAATATAAATTAAAATATTTATATACATTTAACTCATTTTTTAGGATAGTATAGAATCAAAGTTACTCAAAGGTTGATTCTTGAATTTTATACCCATAATTGAATGTGAAAGGAATGTAACGAGGAGCTTGAATTATTAAAACTTCCATTAGTGTTATAGCCATGTTTTTATAAGATAATGACCATAATATTTCAACATTTTTTGATTTAAGATAAAAAATTCTTCACCAATTATGATGAGTGTTTATATCTATACAGAAAACATACATCCACCACACACTCAAAAACAATATCAAAATTTGAAGAGGAAAAACCATGATATAATGAATACATTTAAAAAAAATTGCACATTACTAATCCCATAGATTATAATAAAAGTAAAAACCTTAGGGATTCTTGAGCATTGTGCATGATAAAATAGACAAAATTAAAACTTCAATAATAAGGATAGGAACAAAATCAATGTCAATAAGTAATGTTATGGACCTCACAACTACTTTGACTAGTATGCTCACATATAGACACAAGACTAGGGGTTTTGTGCACTTCAGCCTACCATTTATTGAATATGGATCAAACTACAATATCACATCATTGGCTTTGTGTCTAATTAAGTTTGAAGAACCCATCATTTATTAGTATGGGTATTTAGTGTACACTTATGGATCATCAAAATAACCATTACATGATGTATTTTTACAAAACTAAGTGCATAATAAGTGTAAAGGGTAAAAATTAAAAGTGTTCTATGTTGAAGAAATTAATAGTGTTTCTAGTACAAGTACTTCATTAAAAAACAACCACTAATCCTATACTAAAAACTAGATAATGCTTCAATTAACAATAAAAATCACACCTTATTTACATTTGTATCAATTTTGATAGCAACAAGAGTTATTTAAGCTTTGTCCAAGTGGGACACACCCATGAGGATATAGATGGAAATTTTTGTAATGTTAGCATCATTATTATGTGTCCCAATGAGGATATAGATGGGAATTTTGGAATTTCAGCATCATTATTATGGAAAATAGACACATTTTATTTACGACGTATCATGGAGACATGTAGAACATGCCAAGAGAGGTCAATTACACTCATTCCTTACCTTATTGAGGAAGTGTATGACTTCAAATCCTTCATGGAGCCACACTTGTTATATGGAATCAACAAGATAGTGTATATTTAAAAACCTAAGATGTCTAAGTTCCATGTTATGGATGACATATCAATGATGGAATATAAATCAATAATAAAATATTTCCAATGGTCTCATCTAATCCCAATCTAGTTTACAAAGGATAATGTTGAATTAAACTTTCCAAAAGGGAATCCTCCTCTAGAAACTTATAAATAACTCAAATAAATGGAAAATTTTAAAAATGGAATAAAATCATATATTTAACATTCAATAAAAATTTTAATAGGTGGAGGTAAAGAATATTGGATTCCAAAGATAACATATTGGGAAAATGTTTTATGTTCTTTTGATATACCATTTATAAATTTTAGTATGACTTCGAATCATTATTTTTGGCCATAAACAATACAAGATAATGGCATATATGACCAAATAACATGATACATTCATTTCCACATACAATACTACATTAATGATCCCAAGTAATAATGATACATATGTTGGGCCTATTTTTGGAAGATCTATTCAAGCATTCAATCCATTAATCGATGTGTATGTAGGATAAATTATTCTAGCATGAACAAAAAATGATAATGAAAATATATGGATGGGAAGGGTATATGGGGATATTTACCTTATAACAAAAGTTGATAATGAGGCTAAAAAGTTGAAGATTCAATATTGGAAACCCTTAGGGAGAGAATATGGTGAAGAATTATATCAGTATTATTTCACACCTAGTAAAACATGGATAAAATCAAATAAAATCAAACAATACATTGATGTGGATAACATCATCTGGGTATGGACACCAAACAAAAAATGGAAAGGTGGATCGATTAAGATTCCTAGAAAAGGACATAAGGCCATTGAATCATACCTTGCACTAGTTAAACATGGTAATGAATACTTAGGTGGAACTATTTAAGGTAATAAATTAATATGTGCTATCATCTTGGTCTGAGATGTGGGTATTTTGAAATTTATGTTCCAAAGCAAGTGCCAATAACTTAGCCTTTCATTTGTAATATAATTGTTTAATATGAATTGAATATTAACATTGATGTCTTTTATTTGACTAGCTTTTACTCAATATTTTTATCCTTGATTATATTCAAGCTTCTTAATATTGATGCATTAATGAGGTAACCATATTATTTATTGAATATTAATGTAATATTAATAATTTTTATAATATTACTTTTCATAATTATGCATAACTAATAATATGTTTCAATTAATATTGATGTATTTAATCGAAATATATTTCAAATAGTTTTCTTTTAATATAATTATTACACTTAAGTTCATGGGATATGTGTTAATAGTGATGCATCACTATAATTTTTTTGGCTATGTCACATTAAGTTCATGATATATTTTTTCAAAACACAACAAAATTTGGTGATGAGAGGAGGAGAGGCTTGTGAAGCATTGAAATACAAGGAAATTATTTCAATCTTAGGATTGGGTCATTAGGAGTCCATGGAATCATTGATGTCTATTTTTTTTATCAACATGGAATTAATGAATTTCATGAATCTATTGAATCTTTTAGTCCACATTATCTTTCCATATTTACACCTTTAAATGCTCACAATTCTATGCTAACATATTGGGGATAAATGTTAAGTATAAAATAAAAGGAGCCTCCATGGGCATGTGAGTTTGTCGATTTCACATTAAATTATGATTGGATCCATTATTCATGTATATATCATGTATAATGTGGCATGAAAGTTAAATTTATGAACCTATATTTAAAACATATTTGAGTGATCACACATTTTCATAGATAAAATAAAATTATTCAAAATTATTTTATACAAGAATTAAATACATTAATGGATGTGTATGTGGATAAAACTGTTAAGTTTCAATATTTGAAACCTTCTATAAGAGAATAAATTGAAGTGTTATATCTAGATCATTTAATGCATATTAAAACATAGATCAAAAAAGTTACAAAAGCTAGTTATATTTCCTTCACATCAATGGATTCCCTACACATTATTAACTAATAAAATACATTAGGTAAACCATTTAAAGGACATTAGTATGGTTGTCAAGTTATTAATTATTTATATTAATATATTGGTACATAAAGAGGGAAATTTTTAAAATGACAATTTTATAATTTTTTTAATGTAGGTGGTAACCATATTTGGTTTTACAAGAACATGCCCATTCTACACAAGTTTATAGGAGTAATATGAACAATAAAGACCTATACTATTATCTTCGGTAGAATGGGAACATGCCCATTCTACACATTGAGATAAGAATAATGAAATATAAATTGATAATATGAGACAAAGAGTCTTATGTTATTATCTATTGTAGAATGGGTACTTTCCCATTGTACACAAGATTATTAAGAATAATGGTAAGTATGTTTTGCATAGGGCACATGGGTAATGAAAAGTGTCTTCAAATACTTTTACATGGTGAAAATGAGTTTGTTTTACATTCTTGCACTGATATTTTTAAATATTCCATGTCATGATGTGATTGATTAATATGTGGTAATTTTTGGATAAATATTAAACATTACTATAATAAATATAATTAGGCAATTAGTATGACAATTATGGGGTCACATTATTTAGATAATCAAGATCCATTTTTAATATTAGTGCATTTCTTTTAAATATGAATTTTTAGGTGAAAAATCATTTAAGGTATAATTGGAATTTAATTCCACACTAGAATTTGGAATCTAATAATATCTATATCGGAATCCAATATCACACTAATTGAAACCAATAATAATAATATTGGAATATAATATCCCATTGGTTAAAAACCAATAATATCAATATAAAAATCTAATTTATACAAGTATAAAAGTATAAATGAAAATACTACAAGTCCATATTCTTATAAATATGTCCAAATTTCATGAAATCATGGTTGTTTGTAAGATAGTAAAGACCATATTCAAAAATAAAATGAATACATTAATTCTTAAATAGAATAATCTACGTATTTTTTAGATCATACACTTTAAAAATATGATAAATTTATTTGTGGATATATTTATAATCCTGCCATACCCTATGAGCTAAAAAATTGAATATTATTTGTCTAATACACCCTACTTATCTCTAAAATTTTCCATTATAGTTCATCTACAATTTTTTTATAAAACTCAAAGGCATAATATCTACATATAAATGGAAAAATAAAAATGAAATCCTTATTTCTCTTTAGAAATGTCACAACAAAATGAAATTCATTCTCTCTCTTATAAATGGAAAAAGAAAAAAAATCCCTTCTCTCTCTTTAGAAATGGAAAAAATAAATAAAATTAATTTTCTCTATGTATAGATGAAAAAGAAAAGTGAAATTATTTCTTTGTTTATAAATGGAAAAATAAAATGAAATTCATTCTTGACATTTAGAAATGGCACAAGAAAGTGAAATTCCTTCTCTCTATATATAAATGGTAAAAGAGACATTATTTATATCCCTCTATAAATACTAAATGATACAAAAACATACCATGATTATTTATTCTATTTATGTATACAATGTAAAATTATTTATCCAAATGAGACTTCTATTTTTAAAAAATTTAGTGATAATGTAACTATATGAAATGGTACACTTTTAGAATGTTACTATCTGAAATATAATGTTACACATGAATGTTCTAATTCTTATCAACATATGCCTAAATAATCTTCACCCATTTTTAAAGTGTACCTATGGAATAGTAAAATAATTAAATTAAACATTTAAATAGTCCTATTAAGGTTGTTAAAATGTATTCCAAATAGATAATTTCATTAACCCATGTTTTAGGTATTTGGAAACACAAAATGTATCACCTAACCGTAGAAATCAAATCATATCACGTGTAGTTTGATTCAAATGCTATTTATGGAAACCCAATTGTGTATAATATTTTAAATGTACCATTACCTCATAACTTATTCTAGTCTACATTTCATATGTTTAATATAATTAGTTATCCTTATCTACATATAGGATACTTCATGGATTACATGGACAAATATGACAATAGTCATATTTTACTAAGTGTTTCAAAAAAAATTAATTGGAAAAAATTTAGATCGGTTTAACTCTTTTCCTAGTGGGGATTTACACTCTTATATGGTGTTATAAGAGACATTTTAAATGTAATCTATTAATAGTTACATATGAATGTTTACCTTATCTTTATCAAGGAAAATCAAAGATAGCTTTTAATTATAATTTATGATTTAGGACATGTATTCACCAATTTATACATCAACCAATAGAGTTGAAAATAATGTATACATTTTTTATAATCATTAGATACTATGTCAAAGTAAAATATATTTATGACACTTATGATTCATTTAAATCACATTTTTATAATACTCTCTATAAGAGGAGTCAAGACCTAAGACAAATCCAAAGAATTTTTACAAAGGCACTTATCTATAATAATAAGTTATGAATAAGGAAGTTAAGGAAATTATTCTACTCTCTACAGTGAATATTCTACTTAATGAAAGTCAAGTCAAGGTCTTAAATAAAAGGGGAAACTAGTTTTATAAATGGGTACCCAAATTGAAAAACCCTACTATTAATAACTGGGAACAAATCAAATTTGATATTTTTAGAGATTGACCACATAATATCCTATATACATCATTGGATAAGAATTTAATCACTTTAGTGACTAACTAATATAAACCTCCTCGCCATGTTTAGAAAATAAAGGACAAACTAATTTGTATTTATCATGGTATTAATGGAAATTGGGAAAATATTACAAAAATTTTTGATACAAGGGTTATTAAATTTGGAAAAGTCTACATTTGGTCAACAAGAGATGATTCTTCATCTATTTCTACTAATCATTAGAGGAATATTGGCATATCTTAGGGCACTCATACAAAGGAAATATTTAAGATTTATTTGTAAAAGAGTTATGGGTGTAATATATTAATCTTATGAAGTAAGGTATTCTAAAAACAATCCATTCAAATAATTTAGATTCATAATTTTTTGTTATATTGTTGAATTATGAAAAATATGATAAATATAGAAATACAATTTCAAATAGTAATTTGAATGCTTAAAGAAGAATAATATGAAGAGATAAAAACTATCTTATTCACTCATGTGTAATAAAATATAGGAAATATATGTTAATAAGAGGACATGATGATGTTTTGTATGGATTCATCATATTATGATAATTAGCTCATAAATTTCCTTGAAACTACCATCAAAATATGGACAATATCATTAATTATTTTATCATAGATTCAATGACTATATTTTTAATAAATACATGTCCTTTTATTTAAATTCCACCTTCACCTATTAGGGTTAATTTTCACCTTATAGATTGTATATTTATATTACTCACATAGGTTCTATATATTTGTATGTAGCTCAAAATCAATGGTGATCAAAATTAAAGCTTTCCACATTGAAAAAATGGGGTTAGTGGGATGAAGTGAATTTGATATCACTTAAAATACCCTTCTATAATTTACTATTTATTATGTATCCAATACTCTTAATAGGTACTTAAATGGATGTATTTATCCCCCTTATGTGGGATTGTGTGTGAACAATTTTTAAATATGTTATTTATGAGTGCATGTAGTGATCTAGCTCTTAAATTTAACAATACTAGTCATGGGATAATCTTTGAATATTTTAGACCTATGAGAAAACTTTTTCTATGACTAATTTGGAAATAGGGAAGAATAAGTAAATTTGGAAATCTTGAGTGGTGTTTTTTCTTGGTATAAGATAAAGGTGTGCTTGATTTGTAATTTCTTATAATGAATGGTATTTTACTCATATTTATACCATGACCTTTTTAATTTTATAATTATATTTTTAAAATAATACTATAGTTTGACCAATACATGTAGGAATATTTAAAAATTTGATTGTTTGTAAGGTTTATACACTAGTGTCAGACATTGGAAACTAGCATCAACACTAATGTCCTAATTTGGATGGTAGTGTCTAGAATAATAGGAGGTTGCTGAATATTTATCACTACTAGTGTATGATACTAATAAGGTTTTAATTAAAATTTGGGCTAAAATCCATATGGATAATTATAATATTAGATTTTGACTTAGGATAAACACATACGCATAATGAGATGGTAACTACAAGACTTTTGATAACAGGAAAGGTCATGAACTGAAGGTTTGATCCATGAGGGATATTATTCAATTGTAAAATAATATTTTATTATATAAAATTAGATATTTATTATTTATATTTCTCCCCCTTTAATATAGTAATGCATAAGGATGATACTACTAGGTTAAAGTAAATAAGTGTGTACTATTGTGTGTACAAAACACCTTACTTTTATTTGAGCCCAATTTTAAATTATTATTTATGTATTACCAAAAAAATAACATGTTGAAATGTAATTAGTGCATATTATAAAATTTAATAATTTAAATACTTAAAATAAAATATAGTAAATAATGAGAACACTTATGTGTCAATGCAACCATGTTTCCCTTGGTAGTTTGATTTGGTAGTGGCATTTATTTGCTAAAGTGTTGGAGAAAGAAATTCAAAATTGAACCTTGAAGATGTGAGTAAGAGAATTGGAGGGTGATCATGCCCCCAATTTATTGTAAAGGTAGGTTATGCCAAGGCTATCAAGATCACTAAATATCAATTTCATAACTCAAATGTATACATGGTCTAACAAATATCACCTAGGTCAAATGGCAAAACCATCTTAGCCTAAAAAATGTATGTAGTTCCAAGGCCATTGAGTACCCTAAATATTCATCATATTACACAAGTGATCCAAATGTTCTAGATAAATAAAATCTCAATCAATGCATCTTGAGTAGATAAATACATACATGTATATATAATTTGAATATGTATCTATGATTCAATACATTTTCCTTGAATGTGAACATCTAATGTTTACCAAGATGAAGTATCTATCAAATTATAACCTCTAATCGATAAACTATGTATAATATCTATCACAAATCTAAAAAAATAGTTTAAAATCTATATAATTGGTGTTAAGTGCATATTATTTTGACCTAATGTATATCTAAATCATGCAAATTATACCAAATATAATCATTTATGCCATGTGGACTCATGTCTCGATGACATGACCCCACCAATATGCACTCCTTTTGAGGTGAGGGGGAATGTAATGTGATAATCACCTTATCTCAAAAGGATAAAACAACCATGATGTATATGTATTGATAATGTAGTAAAGAAACATATAAGTATATGTACCAATGAATCTCATATTGTGTAAACATAACAAGCCCTAAGATGCATGATATAACTCATGGAAACATATAGAATTAATAAG
Source organism: Torreya grandis (assembly GCA_037957365.1). Lineage (NCBI taxonomy): Eukaryota > Viridiplantae > Streptophyta > Pinopsida > Cupressales > Taxaceae > Torreya > Torreya grandis. The sequence continues at coordinate 596,071 of JARHVA010005299.1, forward strand.
AAAAAACTCATTAAACAATCAAGCACAGACATAAGAACATTCACAAATAAGGCTACGTTTAAATACTACACTCAACTTTAAGACATGTTCAAATGCCCTCATGTTATAGAGACAACATTGAATGGCATTAGGGCCAAAAAATAATAAACATGTTCAAATGTTCCACAATCCAAAAAAGTTATAAAATAATAAGTAAACTCAATTAATCCATATGATAATATGAAAATGTGAAATATAATAAAGTAGCATAAGCATATCATACTAGTCCTTGCATAAATGTGTTATTAAACTATATTCTAACATATCGTATCATGTGCATTGTGTAATATGTAAACATAAGTATATACATGTGTCATCATTAGTATATGACCTCAACATGATAATGTGAAGTGATCATAAAAATAGTCTAAAATCTATAAAATTGGTGTTAAGTGCATATGGTTTTGCCCTGATGTATATCTAAATCCTATAAATTGTACCAAATTTTATTAGTTATGTCATATGGACTCATGTCTCTATGACATTCCCTGACCAATATGCACTCCTTTTGAGATGAGGAGAATGTAATGTGATAACCATCTTATCTCAAGAGGATAAAATAACCATGATGTATCTATATTGATAATGTAGTAAAGAAACATATTTATAATTTGTACCAATGAAGCTCATATTGTGCATACATAACAAGCCCTAAGATGCATGATATGACACATGGAAACATATGTAAGTAACAAGAAAAAACTCATTAAATAATCAAGCACACACATAAGAACATTCACAAACAAGGTTATGTTCAAATTCTACACTCAAATGGAGGACATGTTCAAATGTGCTCATGTTATAGAGACAACATTCAATGGCACTAGGACCAAAAAATAAGAAACATGTTCAAATGTTCCACAATCCTTAAAATTTATAAAGTAATAAGTAAACCCAATTAATCCATATGATAATATGAAAAGGTGAAATATAATAAACTAACATAAGGATATCATACTAGTCCTTGCATACAAGCGTTAGTAAAATGTATTATAACATATCATTAGTTGCATTATGTAATATTTAAACATAAGTATAGACATGTTTTAGCATTAGTCTATGACCTAAACATGATAATGTGATGTGATAATAAAAAATAGTACATGTATCAATGGTGATCAATATAAGTAGATGCCCCAAGTGTAGAAGGTCACATAGATAGAGGAATAATCCAACATCTATATATACATCTATAATGGATCTAGTGTATGCCTATATCATACTCAAGTACACATATGCACATCCTTTGTGTAGGTAGAAAGGATAATTTAATGTGATATACCACCCTATCTCATAAAGTGAATAAAATATACCATGATGTAGTCTATATTGATAAATGTAGTAACTAGATATTTCATTTTTGATTTATAATTTGTACCAATGAAGCTCATATTGTGCATACATTTAACAAGCCCTAAGATGCATGATATTGACACATGTTTTAATATAATTAAGGCAAGATGAAAAACTCATTAAATAATCAGATCACACACATAATGTTCTAGGATCAATATGAGATTAGAAAACATTATCCATGCTACCAAGGATCATATATATGTGCCAAATTTGAAATAGAAGAATATGTAATACTCTATCTATGCCTCACAGAACTCTATGGTCATGAAGTAATGTTATAATTTATAGTGGTTCATAAAACCCATTGTTTACTCCTCTATTGAGTTTTCCCTCTAACTATAAATTCTTTTCTTTGTACCCTCTCTAAAACATGTTATATCTATTCTCAACAACTGGTTAGGCCATATACAGTACAAATGATGGCTCCATGGATTCAATTGGCATCCCAATCTATATATATAGAGGACATTAGAATAAATATCTAACCTTGACATCCTCTCAATGGATATATATCTATGTGTATGTGTGTGTGTGTGTGTGTGTGTGTGTGTGTGGTGTGGGTTGGATATAGGGCACTCTCTCACTAGATTGGGCTATAGAGAGTCCCATCATATATTGATAGAGATCATCATATAATGTATAGAGTTTATCAATTAGGTTATTATATAGTCACCCTGTCTATATATATCAACCCCCATCACCCTCATGACCTTGTCCCCCTGCCATACACCCAACCCATATGTATGTATGTATGTATGTATGTATGTATATGTATATGTATAAAGGTAGAGTGGAAGCTATTTTTATAGGGGATATTGACTGATATTTCATTTCCCTCACTTTATTTAGAGTTAGGGTGCTCTCATGTTGTCATAAACACACACACATCCACACACACACACACACACACACACAGAGAGGATCAGAGATGAGAGAGAGAGAGAGAGAGAGAGAGAGAGAGAGAGAGAGAGAGAGATGAGAGAGAGAGAGAGAGAGAGAGAGGAGCAATGTCATGCCATATATAGTAAGTTGGTTCTCTATAGACTCCAAATAATTAAATCCCCCTCATCCTTTATCATGCCTATAATCCTACCTAAATAGTCCCATGTTTCCCCTATAACCAATATGATATATGATATATGATTGAGTAGACTATCTAGAAATATAGTTATTCTCACACTCCAAATTAGTTGAGGGGACAAATTAGATATATAGTTGATTTTCTATCATATCTATGATGACCTAATAGTATTCATGATTGGGTGCCAAGTATAACTATAAGATAATAGACAATCATCATGTTATGATCACCATTGGGCACTCATGTTACATATATACTATGGATCACTATCCATGTCTTACATGTTATGTATATAATATAAGGACATAGATCATAACTTAATCATGAATTAAACATGAATTATATTTATTTACATTATCTTTGGGTCATATACCTTGATATCTATCTATGAGTGATGCACAAATAATTCCTTTATACCTTTTTATCTATATAAGATAGATATTAGGCATATATAATATATAAAATAGTGGGAACACTTGTGGGTGGTGAACCCGTATATATATATATATATATATATATATATATATATATATATATATATATATATATATATAATATCATTTTATATATGGGTCACCCATATATATATAAATATGGTCGGACATTTATAGCTTAGGTCAAGATAGAGGGCACTATATCCCATCCCATTTATATAGTATAGAGTGGAAGGCATCAATGAGCCCAAAGATCATATAAACTATATCTAGGATTACAAATCTGATGCATTTATGTGTGTGTGTATATATATATGTATGTATGTATGTATGTATGTATGTATGTATATGTATAAAGGTAGAGTGGAAGCTATTTTTATAGTGGGATATTGAGTGAGCTTTCATTTCCCTGCACTTTATTTAGATTTAGGGTGCTCATGCATGTGTGTCATAAACACACACACACACACACACACACACACATTGGGCACACACAGGAGCAATGTCATGCCATATATAGTAAGTTGGTTCTCTATAGACTCCTGATAATTAAATAGGGCATCATCCTTGATCATGCCTATAATTGCCTAGATTAAATAGTGGGGGATGTTTCCAATATAACCAATATGAGATATGATATATGATTGAGTAGACTATCTAGAAATATAGTTATTCTCACCACCTCCAAAAAGAGGAATTTGAAATATTGATTGCTACTACTAGGGCATAGTATTCATGATTGGGTGCCAAGTATAACTATAAGATAATAGGCAATCATCATGATTATGATCACCATTGGGCACTCCATGTTACCACTATCATACTATGGATCACTATCCATGTCTTACATGTTATGTATATAATATAAGGACATAGATCATAACTTAATCATGAAGTTGAACATGAATTATATTTATTTACATTATCTGGTTGGGTTGTATCACCACTTCCATATCTATCTATGAGTGAGTGCACATATAATTCCTATTATACCTTTTAGATCTAGAATGAAGAAGAGGGATATTTTGCATATATAATATATAAAATAGTGGGAACACTTGTGGGTGAGTGATAAATATCATTTTATATGATGGGTCACCCATATATATAAGATATAGGTCTAGACATATATAGTCATATCAGGTTATAGATAGAGGGCACTATATCCCATACCATTTATATATTATAGAGGGGAAGGCATCAACGAGCCCAAAGATCATATAAACTATAGGTCTCAGGCTTGGAAAGCTGATGCATTTTGTGTGTGTGTGTGTGTGTGTGTGTGCAAGGTGTACACATTTCACATAGAGATTAAGCATAAAAAAACCCTCCTTATAAATATTCGTCCCTTAAATTTATGACTACACTTAAATAAATTAGTTTAGATATATGAATTAACCAAGTGTTAATTTACATTCATAATGAGATTTTGATTCACACCCCATATATATATTATCCATCACACAAGTTAAATGGTGTATGTTCGAGGACATAGAGTTCTTAGTCTTTAGATAACATAGTGAGAGATACACAAAAAGAAGTTCTAAGTCATGATAAGTGTGCCAAGGAATTAAATATTTATGCATGTTATTATTTAAAAAGGTCCTTAAATATCCATGATGAATTCCCACACCAAATTGTAGAGTTTCATTTCTACTCTCTCATAAATTATAGACTATAATTTATGATGTGCACATGCTACTTCATCAATTGATATGGGCCCTAGGTATGAAGAAAATACTTTAGAAAATTATAAAAGGGGGATTTATCATAAAAGAATTAAAATCAATAAAATATTGTAGAATAATTCTACATCATTACCATTTATAAATTTATATCTTTATTTCACAACGTGTTCTTTGCACAGTCTTTAATGTGTGTAACTTGCACAAGATGCGACCAAGTAATAAAGTGAGTGCACACTTGTTTCATGAGTGTGAAGATAAAATATCATATCAAAGACCAAATAAAGGCACACATTCATTTCAAAGAAGACTCTTGACTTACGTATAATTCAGTTAATTCCCCAATTCACACTTGTCAATGTGTAGATAATTACCAATAGTTGCACACCAATCCCTCCTATGTATACAACAACAACTTGATGAGCTAATTTTTTTTTTTGTAGCTTTCAAATCTACATACCCATATGTATCGACAAGTGGAAGACAAGGTATAGGCAGTAGTTGTCGGTAGTTAAGCATATAATAAATTAGTGTCAAAATAGGATGGATAGTAAAAATGACAAAGATAAATTCAACATTAATGAGGCATGAGGAATAGTTGAAAGAATGTGGTCGATGATAGATCTCAAGGAAATCAAGTTATTGAGGATTATTCATTTCCATTTTAATGAAATCATGGGCATGCAATTAAAATATCAGATCCTTGAGTCACTTAATCTCTCATCATTAAGAATTTTAACCACCTCAATAGTGGGTAGAATCAATCAACACATGGACTTCCCATTTCCTATATAAGCATGGGTATTTCCTTGTAAAATGGGTTGAAATTTTTTATGCAACCTCATGCTATCAGAATTTACCCTAAAAGAGAAATTATGTTGGCTAAACATTACATGTTATTAAAATTGATTTCACCTCCCTTCATTCTTCTTATATTCGATGTACTATTTATGTTTTTTGATCTATGTATGTAGGTAATATTCACCCCTCTCACCATTGTTTATTCCTATCACCTTTATGTAGAACTTATAACTCACATATAGGTCGTATTCCTTACATAATCATATCTACATAGGTTTTCTTTACGTATAACCCTCATCCCTCTCAACATTGTATTATGTTCCTATTGTCACTTAGATTTCCACATTTTGAGGAGATGCAAAGGTCTCATCATCTAAGTGGCACAATGGAATCACCTTGAGGCTTCTCGGTAGCGTAAGGAATGAGTTGAGTCTCTAGATAGGGATAGCTCCCTTAATGTACCACTTAGGATTGAACCTAAAACTAACTTTGGGGGTGAAAATAGAGAGAGATAATTGAAAGAAAATCTAAACTAAGCAAGTGATACACCAAACCAATTTGATGACTTCCAACCAATTGCATTCTACACTTGAGACAAAGAAACAAACTAAAAATACACTACTTCAATCTTCATCTTCTCACATCAATGCTACATTATGAGGTCATGGATGAATGTGAAAATCTAGGAAGGCTACACAAGAGGAATTTAATGGCACTAATTAAAATACTAACTCAATCAACATTTCACATCCCATAAGACACTTCACATGCTCTTCAAGAAGAAGTTTTCCAATTGTAAATAAGGTGAAAGAATGAGACAACATCCTAGGAATCCATAGTCATCACTAAACAAGATTCATCATTCAAGTGGAACACACTTATTAATAGTCATGAAGAGGTAACACTTAATAATTGTATTGATCAAAATGTATACAAATGATCAGAGCTTTTCCATACTTAGGTGGAGCATCCAATACAATGAAAAAATGGCCAACTCTTATAAAGAGAGAGAGAGAGAGAGAGAGAGAGAGAGAGAGAGAGAGAGAGAGAGAGAGAGAGAGAGAGAGAGAGAGAGAGAGAGAGAGAGAGAGAGAGAGAGAGAGAGAGAGAGAGAGAGAGAGAGAGAGAATTCAAAGGCTCACAAGGACATTTTTAAATTTTATAATAGTATTTATCCATGCATTTTAAGAGTATATGGGTTGAATGATACAAGGTTAGTGGTAAAAATTGTCGATCTAAGTCGTCAAAGTTAGGGAAAGTGGCACAAAACTCTTCCTTTTGCACAAAAAAAACTACATTCATGATTGGAGCTCTTTTAATGACCTATAACTAATGAATATTAGTATAAATTATTATAATATAATGGTATACTCTCATACATGCCTCTCCATGCATTGGTTGTATGCATGGTCTTCTAGAATCACCTGGAAGAGAGCCATCATCACCTACACTCTATGAAACCTCCTTCTCATGCACCTAGCACACCTATCTTAAAATTTGGAATAAATTTCCATGATGAAAATACATGGGATATGTTTAATTACAAGTTTAAATACCCTCCATGGCCTTTTAATCATCAGGGGCACCTTAAAATCACTTTATTTGAATATTTCTTCCCTTTTCTCTAGCTTGCTCAACAAGCCAATTTGGATTAGCTGAGTTGAAGGACATGTTTGAGAAAATTAAGAGGTATTTAAAGACATTAAATTAATATTTTGATTTATTATAAGTCCCAATATTGTCCATAAAACTTTGTTTCATTTCCTAACTCCTCCTATAGCTGGCACAACACATAAAATAGTGATAAAAAAAATGTTTTTGCATCCATCTATACAATTCCATACAACTCATCATGGTGTCAATTATAATGGGGAAGTAATCTTTATGTTAATATGTATATTATAGTCAAAATATCTCATATGGTTTCATTTCTAACTCCATTTTTGAAGACTGTTCCTTAGCAAGGGTTTATTCGGGTTTTAGGCCTATTTTTGGTCTTAACAATTGTTCATAAATTTCGTACATACAACCTAATAAAAAATTACAAAAATATGGCCTATTATACCCCTGATAACACCCCCTAACTCCTTTGGTTTCCATGCATATCTTTTTCAAAGATATGAGTAATCAAACATGCCTATTCAAGCTTGTTTTCCTTCATTCTTGCATGATGAGTTGGTTTTGAGATGAAAAAGGTTATCTCCTTCATTTTATTTACACATAAATAGTTTTTAGACTTAATTAATTTCTATATTAACATGTTTTAATATGTTTCAAATCATATCTAATACCAAACGTATGAATGACTTCCCTTTTGGTCACTAGGTTTTAGTGTGCTTAGTATGCCTGTTTGTACTTCAAAGTCCAAAAATGACCTCCTTAGGATTTCCCTATTTCTAAATATTTAAAACATATCTAAAATCAACCTTGTGAAAATTATTTAATATATTATAAATAAACCTTATATCTAAAATTAGAAATGGTCTTACATCTGGTCACTAGGCCTAATCCCTCTCTTTATGTTTGTCTACAACCTTCACATTTTAGACCTTTATATCAGGTCTCTTCCTTCTGTGAGGTGTTTATCATATTGGTATGGATGATTTATAACTATAAAACTCTATTTATGGTGTCCAACTGAACTTTCCTTCACCTTTTTTCTTCCAAACCTCATAAATGTAAGGCTTGTGAATGGGAAAAGTACCCCCTATCTAAGACAAAATAGGGGGAACCTCCATACATTATAAATAAAAGTGATTACCCAAGTTTTATGAGTTATTTTAATAATATTTAAAATCTTAACCTAGTCATTTTACCTTACAAATTCTTAAGTTTCAAACTATTCTTTGTGCACTAAGACTATGTGTTTGAAGCTCTAATAGTGGATTGTGTTTTGAAAAACTGAAGTATATTATAGTTTTTATTTATGTATTTTCACGTGATAAAACCTTTTAAAAACATCCCTTGGGTCTAATTGGAAAATTTATAACTTATTTCATTCATTTTCATGCCATGTAAACATCAAAATATCACTCTCTAGTTCACCATTTGCTTAAGTCAATGAAGTCAACTATAGTTCAAAACTCCTATAGGTTAAGGGCACCATTTAAGGTTGTGTTCATTGATATATGGTTATAAATAAAAAACCTTAATGTTTTCCTAGTCCCTTTATTTACTCATTAGATGTATCTTTAGGCTAAACTTATTAAAATTGTTAACTAAAACACTATATACTTACTATTTGTCTCAATCACCAGTGTTTAGACCAAAAGGATCCTATAGGTATGTATGAAACCTACCATCCTAATATTAAACACTTATTTTCACATTATTTATGAAATAAAGGGTCCTCTTCAACTTTTTGTGATCATCCATTATAAATTTATGTCCCAACTTGACATTCTTGGACATAAGGATCTCATTTATAGTTCAAAACATGTAGGTGCATATGTTCTCAGTTGGAATTTGGTTGTAAGGGGAAAGTTTCATTAAATTAATTTTTAAGTCAAAAAACATGTTTTTTAACCAAAAATATTCTTTTGAAACATTTTAAACCATTTTAACCTCAAAAATAAAGGTTATCTCCCAATACTGAGATGCTTCTCCTCAAAATCTTACCTATAGGTTACTCTTTCTCATGTTTAAGCTTGAAATGATTGTTTAGAAGCCTATTTGGATCTATTATCACATCTCACATTTTTTTATACCTTTCAGTTATATTTAATCACTTTTACACCAAACATATTGTACATTTTCTGCATAGTCCCCTTCAACTAACTATGTTGCTCCTTTTGGAGACCTTGTAGATGACATTATGTAGATTAAACCTTTGAAACCTTTCATTATTACCTAATACACCATAAAAGTCTATTTTTTATGTTCTTGGACATATTTTATATCTATTTTGGATATAATCAACCTTAAAGAGTCCAAATAACTTTACTTTTTGCCCTTGTTTATACACAGTCACCTACCATGGTTGTAGGTGAGTATTATCTCTTTAGACTTAACTTATGGTGTTCGAAGAATTTTTTTGCAAACTTTATGGTCAAAATTTAGTTGTTTTAAATATTATTATCCATTTTAAACATTCAAAAAACATTATAGTATCAACCTAGGGTCACTATTTTCCATACCATGTTGTAGGTTCCCTTTTCTTCATTATACAGACTGAGGGTGAGTGTCAATAGGGTTGAAGTTTAACATATCACCCTTTTGAAGTGATTATTCATGTTAATCATACATTAATTTATCAATTTATTAATTTAAACATGATAGTATATCCTATTTTATTTTTAAGACACTAAATATCACTCAAATCTCAAAACATGTAGAACCTATTGCTTGAAGATAGTGTATAAAACATAGTTTTGGGCTTCTCAAACAATTGATCTCCATTCCTCCATTGTTTTTTATTATTGGTATAGGTATTATAATTATGAAATGATAAATTAACCAATCCTTAAGATGTATTATAATGCTTTTTAAGCATTTTTTAGAAGGCCTAACAAAACCTCCTCAAGCTCTGTTTCACACATTTAGGGACTTAGTCTCTGAACTTGTAGTCATTATGTTTGAGGCTAATCTTCAAACATTTTTTTGTAGTCCAACACTATATATAGATCCATAATTATATTATAATAATTTTAATACTTTAAGGATAATTTTAACACATTATACTACCTTTCTATATGAATTTTTAGTTCTCTTTTCAGGCCACTTGTAGGCAGCATTCTAGTACAAACAACAAATTACTTACGAAGATGGGAAGTGGGCATGATTTTTCAAATTTATATAGTGTTTAAAAATTTTCCATATATTTAAGTAGATAATTTCAAATATTAATATTTTCCTCATCTCAAAAACTCCTTTTTAACATAATTTCTCTATTAGGAAGCACCTGTAGATGAACTTTAATGATTGACTATATGAAGGTTTTCAATGTGACTATCACAATCCTCTTTAAAAATATTTCAAGGATTTGATATATATTTCTATTTATTATTAGACATATAAGAACTATATTAAACCTATAATAAAGCTTTATGAACAAACTAAAGTGCTCTTCATGCATGATTCACCATGGATATAAGTGGAAAAGAACAAGGAACATGGTTGTGAGCCTAGCAGACTATGGGTATATGTATGTATGACTACCATTCATGGAATATTACTTTGTACTATGAACTTTACAGTTGATTAGGTAATATATACATTTAATTCATGATGTTAAAACTCTCTAAACCCTTTGAAACTATTCTCAAAGCTCTATAACTCTATACATAGGGAAAACATATTTATCAACACAAAATGCACTAGTATGCAAAACGTGAGGGTATTAGCTTGTCAAAACAACTTCAAACTTGAAACCAAACATGTAAAATGTTAAATGAGGAGGCTAAAATCTTTTTGAATCAATATCAACATCTAAATCATTCAAAGTTTCTCAAACAAAACCAAAACCTTAAGGGTGCACCAAACAACTATCAAATTTGCATACTCCACTTCAAATGGATGCTTCATGAAGCACAATTGGCCATTTATAAAAATTATTATACATATTTTAAGGGTTATAATTTTATAATAATCTCTTTAAAAAATTTCTAAAACCCTTTCTACTAGTCATATGAAGTGGAAACCTGCAAGTCACTTCTTTATGCTAAGAAGTATGAAAAAGAAATAGAAAGATTTTGGCTTCAAATTGGCATTTCTAGATAAAAAAATCATGGATATGAGATTTACAAATATTTATAGAAAATTTTTGGCCTTCTCACATGTGGCACACTTCCCAATGAGCCATACATGTGTCATTTTCTTCTTTTTATTTAGTAAAAGTGACTTTCTTTTGATCAACCTACAATATTCAATTAGTAACAGTCACTAAAGACTTTCTAGGACACATTTCATGTTACATCAGCATTTGTAACTTGTATATTTCATAATAAACCCATACAAAGCATTAAATGCACCTATTTGACCCCTTAAAATGACTCAAAATGATAAACAAAACTAGAGAACTAATGACCAAAGTTATTATAACATCAATTGACATTAATTAACTTATGAAACATCTTATGACAATATATTATACCCCCTTATATGCCTAAAAATGATGTTTTGTACTAGGGGTGCCCTATTTTGACCTAAACATCAAAATTGGTTAACAAATTAGTGACTCATAAGGGTAGTATGCCTACTACACTAACTAGACCATTAGAATTATTAGTCCATTCGGCTTATGGAGTTATCTAAAGACTTTGAAAAAAAATAAACATTGACAATTGACTCAAATTTTGTCAACACAAGACAACTAAGACTACCTTCAACCACATAAGGAAAATAAACACACAACAAGACACACATGAGCTCCAAGCACTTAGGGGAATTTGGAAATAATCTATTATGCTCAACTAGAAACTCAATATACCTCCTTTATAAGATTAAAATGAAAACATGAATCATCTTCATGGTGAGATGAAACATAGTGCCAATCATGTTTCTCTTTGGATTAAGTGCTTTGTAGGTCAAACCTCTTATTTGGCACTTCACTTGATTTGATCTCAAGTAAATCATCCTCAAAAAGGTCTCCAAGATATATATATATATATATACACACACACACACACACACACACATATATATGTATGTATATATATATATATATATATATATATACAAATTTATATATATATATATACACATGTAGATATATATAAATATATATATATATATATATACATGTATATATACATATATATATATATTTATACATATATACATGTATATATACATGCATTATATATATATATACATATATATATATATATATATATTCCTCTCAAACATGTTCACACACTTCATGTCGTTTCCCACTCTTCATTTCATAGTCAACTTAAATCCCCTTAGTAGGCATGTTTCCAAGAAGAGTAGTTTTATGTTCTTTAGAAGATTGAGGCCAATAAGAGCTTATTCCATCATTCAAGAGATGACGTGTTTCTCCCAAATGGTTGAGATGATGTTATCCCATCTTTATAACTTCAAACATGTCACTATCAAATGCATATGCTTCTTTAAAGGATAGAATTGAAAGAATGTTTTTCCTTTGCATACTTACTTGTGTACCAGTGTTGCCTATTCCATATTTGACCAGATCATATCCTCCTTGAAGATGGGTATAACCTAATCTCATGACTTCAAACAAGTCATCTAAAGGTTGATTAAGAACCTCTCTTAGTCTAACTATGGTATCTTGAAATGTGAGAAAAGAATTAATGATCATTTCTTCTTCATCAAATATGGATGTAAAAGCTTTTGAATTATCCTTTTGTTCACCAAATGGAGTACCTATAGTTATTTATTCCTCATAAACACTCATTTGGTATTATTTATCATCCATGAATTGATAATATTCCTCTTCATTTTCCTCTCTCAATATAAGCTCTTTAACATAAATAAACCATTCCTCATTGTCGACCAAGAAAAGAGATTCGGCACAAGGACTCACCTTTTCTTCAACACTTAGGAACTCTTGAAGGCTCTCAAGTTGTGTCTGAACTACTACAATCTAATTTTTATTTTCAAAATCTTCAATATCTGTAACCTCCTTCATCATGATGCCAAGACTAGGCATCTTGAAATCAAATGAACTAGCCCAATGAGGCTACCAAGGAGGTTGATTTTATTCAAGCAAGAATTCTCTATCTTTATCAATTAGATGATCCTCCTTTTGATTCAACACCATAGGTCGATCAAGGTAAATGGTAATAGTATAAGAATGATATGAACTAGTTTGTAGAGGTGGAATATAGAGCTCAAGGTCATACTGAGAATGCAAGGTAAGAGATTCTTTTGGAAGCTATTGAGGAAGGGGAGGTGGGGTGTGTTTAGGCATATGATCTTCGTTTGAATCTAAACCTTCCATCTCACCTTGAATTAGAAATATCATATTTTATTCTAATTTAACTATTTACATGGCTAGGTTCTCTTGTAAAATCTTCTCTTAAAGTTGATAGGAATCATCATGGGAATAAGGATTGCATGAAGGATACCATGGAATAGAATACATTTCTTGAGGAAGGGTGGGAGGTACTTGCAAAGGATCAACTCTAGTTTCCAATTAACACTCTTTGAAAATTGTCCCATCTTATTTATTACCACATGACTCTTCTATTTTGATCTAACTTAGGATGTTAAGACTAGATGTCTTCTCAGTTTTACACTCTAGTCAATAATTTTCTCCTTCTTCTTTCCCCATGATTCCACTATTTTGTTCCAACTTAGGACATTGGGATTATGAGTCTCTTTTTTAGGTGATGGGGATGGTATGTGAGAGGGAAAATTTGGCTTGAACTCCACTTCCTTTGATACCAACATAGACTTCTACATATCCATGTTAGCTAACTCAATCTAGCTATCAATATTAGCCTCAAACATAAGACTTTTTATTTAAATAATCTCCTCCAACTGATTAGTAAGAAGATAGCCTTGATAGTATTGGTTTGTCTCATGGTTAGGGGTCATATATGGTTGATATTTAACTTGGGTAATTGGGTACAAACACTGATAGGTTTTGTGAAGTTTCCTTTCATGAACTTCTAGCCTATCCTCTATGGAAGATATTAACACTGACATCAAGCATCTCACTTGTGAGAATTCACCAATTGGCTCTCTCAATAGGCGTCCACTCTTTCTTGACTAGCTCTAATCCTTTGACCATATCCCCTTCGAGTATCAAGATTCAACATATACCTTTCATAGCCCAAAAGTGCTTATTTTAAGGTGGAAATTCATTTATTGGAGAAATGATTAGGTTGATTAGGGAAAATAAATTGAGAAGGATAGTTATAGGACCAAAAAAACTCATGATATGGATAAATATGATCATATTGGGATTGATAATGATCATAACAAGCTTGACCAAGAACTTGTTCATATTGATAGGGAATAATATAAGATGGATATGTTTCACAAACTTGTAGTGGACAAAAATCAAATCCAAAGTCAGTCATGAATCTTCATTAGGAATTAGGAACACAAGAAAATATGTTACCATCAATATTCAAAGGATAATTGAGCTACTTGACTAGTTGATATGTCTTTGGAGGCACCATTGATGCTTGAAAATATGCCTCCAAAGGATGATGTGTTGAAGGACAACACTAAAAATCATCCAACTCCTAGAAAAAGAGTCCCACTGATCATCCCAAAAATTATTTTCACTTGTAATTTCACCCTTTGAGGAGATGTAAAGCTCTCCTCATCCAAGTGGCACAATGAAATCACCTCTAGGCATATGGGTAGTCTAAGGAATGAGGTGAGTCTCTAGATAGGGATATCTCCCTTGATATACCACTTAGTATTAAACCAAAAGTGAGAGAGATAACTGAAAGAAAATCTAAACTAAGGAGGTGATACACCAAAAAAATTTGATAACTTCAAACCAATTACAATCTACACTTTAGACCAAGAAACAAACTAAAAATACACTACTTCAATCTTCATCTTCTCACATCAATGCTACATTGCGATGGCATGGATGAATGTGAAAATCTAGGAGGAATAAAAAAGAGGCCTTTAATGGAACTAATGAAAATACTAACTCACTCAACATTTCACATCCCCTAAGACACTTCACATGCCCTGCAAGAATAAGTTTTCCAACTGCAAACAAGGTGAAAGAATGAGACCACATGATAGGAATCCATAGTCTTCACTAAACAAGATTAATAATTCAAGTGGAAAAAACTTATGAATAGTCATGAAGAGCTAACATTTAGTAATTTTATTGATCAAAATGTAAAGAAATGGGTAGGGCTTCAATATACTCAGGTGGAACATCTAATACAATGCCAAAATGGCCAACTTAGAGAGAGAGAGAGAGAGAGAGAGAGAGAGAGAGAGAGAGAGAGAGAGAGAGAGAGAGAGAGAGAGAGAGAGAGAGAGAGAGGGAGAGAGAGAGAGAGAGAGAGAGAGAGAGAGAGAGAGAACATTCCAAGGGTCATAAAGAAAATTTTAAATATAATAATTATATTTTTCAATACATAGGAAGATGATATCGGTCAAACCATGCAACGTCATAAGCAACAAGTGTCAATCCAAGTCATCAAAGTTAGGCAAAGTGGAACAAAAAGCTTCCTTGTGCATCTATTCAAAAATCATATAACTAATGAGTAGTAGTAAAAATTATTATAATGTAATGGGAGGCTCTCAAAAATTCCTTTCCATTCATTGGTTTCATGCTTGGTCTTCTATAATCACCTAGAAGAGAGCCATCATCACCTACACTATAGAAAACCTACTTCTCATGTACCTAGTACACTTGTCTTCAAATTTGGAATAATTTCCAAATTAAATTACATTATATAGGTTTAATAACAATTTTAAATACCCTCCATGGACTTGGAATCATTAGGGTCACATTAAAATCACTTTACTTGAATATTTCTTCCATTTTATTTAGCTTGCTCAATAGGCTAGTTTTGACTACCCGAGTTGAATAACCTATTCTAGACACTTATTAGTTGTTTCAAGACATGAAACAAATATATTTATTTATTATGATTCTCAATATTTACATAAAACTTTGTTTCATCTCCTAATTCCTCTTGTAGCCTACATAAAACATAGAATAGTGAGAAAAAGTTTTATTTTTGTATCCATCCATACAGCTTCGTACAAATCATCATGGTTTTAAGTATCCTAGGGATGTAATTTACATGTTATAATGGATATTATAGTAAAACTAGTTCATCTAATTGCATCTCCAACTCCATTTTCCAAGACTAGTCCTTAGCAAGGTTTTAGTAGGGTTTCAGGCCTACTTTTGGTCTTAAAATTTGTTCATAAATTTGTGACATACAACATACAAAAAATATACACAAATATTGCCTATAACACCCTTGATAACACCCTTTAACTCCTTTGGCTTCCATTATTATCTTTGTGAAAGATATGAATAATCAAGCATGCCTATTTGAGCTTGTTTTCCTTCATTCCTGCATGATGAGTTGCTTTTGAGATAAAAAAAGGGGATCTCCTCGATTTTATCTACACAAAAATAGTTTTTATACTTTATTTATGGATATATTAACATGTTTTAATAGGTTTCAATGCATATGTAATGCCAAAAACTATGAATGACTTTCCATTTGGTCACTAGATTTTATTGTGCTTACTATGCCTATTTGTAATTTAAAGTCCAAAAATGACCTCCTTAATATTTTCCTATATCTAAATATTTCAAACACATCTAAATTAAACCTATTAACATGATTCAATGTAGTATAAATCATACTTAGTTCCAAAAGTGGAAATGGTCTTACATCTGGTCACTAGGCATAATCCCTCTCTTTATGTTTGTTTGCAACCTTCACATTTTAGACCTCTGTATTGGGTGTCTTCGTTATGTTAAGTGTTTATCATATTTGTGTGGATGTTTTATAACTATAAAAATATATTTATGGTGTCTAACCAACCTTTCCTTCATTTTATTGCTTCCAAACCTCACAACTATAAGGCTTGTGAATGGGGAAAGTACACCCTATCTGACAAAATAAGGGGTAATTCCCTACCTTATCAATTAATTATTAATTATTAAAGTTATTACCTAGGTTATAAGGGTTATCTACAAAATATTTCAAATATTAACTTGGTCATTTGAGCTTCCAAATGCCTGAGTTCTCAAATGTTCTTTGTGCACTAGGACTGTGTGTGAGAAGCTCCAATAGTGGATTGTGTTTTGAAAAATTTAAGTCTCTTGTATGTTTTATTTATGTGTTCTAGATTTATAAAATATTTTAAAAACATCCATTGTGTCTCATTGGAAAATTTATAACTTATTTCATTCATTTTCATGCCATGTAAGAATCAAAATATGACTCTCTAGTTCATCATCTCCTTGAGTCAATGCAGTCAACTATAGGTAAAAAAATATTGTAGGTGAAGGTCAATATTTATGTTTTTGTTAATTTATTTAAGTCTATAAATAAAACCATTAATTTTATCCTAGTCCATTGATTTACTCATTCCATGTATCTTTAGGCCAAACATATAAAAATTATTAAAGCACTATTTGTTTATTGTTTATCTTAGTCAATGGTGTTTAGACTAAAAGGATCCTCTAGATATTCATGAAACCTACCATCCTGATATTAAATAAATATTTTCACCTTCTTGAGGAAATAAATTGTCCTTGTCAACTTGGTGTGATCATCCATTAGAAGGCAATGTCCCCAACTTGATAGTCTTATAGTTCAAAGCTTGTAGGTGCATATGTGATCAGTTGCAATTTCATTGTGAAGGTAAAGGTTCATTGAATTAATTTTAAAGTCACACAACATGTTATTAAACCAAAAATCTTATTTTTAAACCTTTCAAACCATTTGACCTTAAAAACAAAGGTCATCTCCCAATGTTGAGTTATTTCTCCTTAAAACCCTGCCTGTAGGTTGCTCTTTTGCATGTTTAAGCTTGAAATAATTGTTTATAAGTATATTTGGATATTATATCAAATAATACATTGTTTTAGACCTTTAAGTTATGTTTATTCACTTTTACACTAATATATTGCACACTATCTACCCAGTCACCTTTAGTTGATTGTGTTTCTCCTTTTGGAGACCCTGTAGATGACCTTACGCAGATTAAACATTTAAAACCTTGAATTAGTATCTAATAAAAATTAAAAGTACATTTGGTAATTAATTTGACCTATTATATTGTTTTCTATAATCACCTAAAATAGTCTAAATAACCTTGATTTCTACACTTGTTTGTACACAGTCACCTGCCATGGCTGTAGGTGAGTACTAATTCCTTGGACTTAACTTATGGTGTATAAAGAAATTACCTAGAAAATTTATGATAATAAGGTACTTATTTGAAATATTTTTCTCCATTTTAAACATTTAAAAAAAAATCTAGTATCAACCTAGGGTCACTATTTGACATAACATGTTGTAGTTTCCCTTTTCTTCATTGTACAAACTAAGGGTGAGTTTCAATAGGGTTAAAGTTTAGCATATCACCCTTTTGAAGTTATTCCTCATGTTAATCATACATTACTTGATAAATGGAATAATTATAACATGATAATGTATCCTATTTTATTTTTAAGACACTAAATATCTCTCAAATCTCAAAATATGCAAAATGTATTGCTTGAAGACAATGTATAAAATGCGATTTTGGGATTCTCAAACAATTGATCTCTATTACTCCATTGTCTTTTATTATTGGTAGAGGTCTTATCATTATAAAAGGATACATTAAATAATCCTTAATATTTATTATACCACTTTGGAATCATGTTGTATAAGGCCTAAAAAATCCTCTTCGAGCTTTAGTTCACCAATTTAGAGATTTAGTCTCTGAACGTACAGTCATTGTGTTTGAGGTTGATCTTCAAAGTTGTTTAGCAGCCCAACCCTCTAGATAGATCCATCATGATATTATAATAATTTTAACACTTTAAGGAGAGTTTCAAAACATTCTCCCATCTTTCTATATGAATTTTAAGTTATCTTCTTAGGTCACCTAGAGGTGGCATTCTAATGTAGGTAGCAAAGTACAAATGAAGATGAGTAGTGGGCATGATTTTACAAATTTCAATTGTTATAAAAACTTTTCCAAAGATTTAAATATATATTTGTGACTATAAATCATTTCCTTAGTTCAAAAACTCAATTTTAACATAATTTTTCTCCAAGCAAGCACCTATAGATGAGATTCAATGACTGATTGTATGAAGGTTTTCAATGTGACTATCACAATCCTCTTTCACATTCCTTGGAGGACTTGATTTATTTTTTATTACTTATTATAAATATAAAAAATATTTTAAAACTTTAATAAAAATTCATGGAAAAACTAAAGGGATCTTCACACATGATTCACCATGGATATAAGTGGAAAAGAATAAGGAACATGGCTATGAGCCTAGCAGACTGTGGGTATATGTATGTATGACTAACATTCATGGAATATTGATTTTAAAAATGAAATTTAAATATGAATAGGTGAAATATACATGTAATAAATTATGGTAAATGTATCTAAACCCCCTTTAACTATTATTAAAGCATGAGAAACTCTGTAGATAGTGAAAACCTATTTATCAACATACAATGCACTAGTATGCAAAACCTGAGGTTATTAGCTTGTTAAAACAATGTAAAACTTGAAACCAAGAATTTTAAATGTTAGATAAATAGGAAATAGTATTTTTAAATCAATCTCAACATATAACTCAGATGGGGTTGCTCAAACAACACCAAAACTTGAAGGGTGCACCAAACAACTAGCAAATTTACACAGTTAGGTTCAAATGGATAGTTCATGAAGCACAGTTGGCCATTTCTAAAAATTATTATATGTATTTTATGATGCCTTAGTTTATAATAATCTATTTTTTTTTAAACCCTTTCTTATATTTGTACCAGGTATAAACCTACAAGTCACTTCTTTATGCTAAGAGGTATGAAAAAGAGATAGAAAGGTTTTGGCTTCAATTTGGAATTTATAGATCAAAAAAAGTGTGGATATGCAATTTATGAATATTTAAATATGTTATATGGCCTCCTAACATGTGGCACACTTCCCAATGAGCCATACATGTGTAATTATCCTCCTTTTCTTTAAGAAAATTGACTTTCTTCTTATCAACCTGTAATATTCAGCTAGTAACAAGCACTAAATAATTCCTAGGAAACATGTCATGTGGCATAATAATTTTTAACTTGAAAATTTATAAACCCATACAAAGCATTAAATGCACCTCTTTGACCCCCTAAAATGACTCAAAATGATAAATAGACCTAAATAACTAATGACCAAAATTATTATAACATAAATTAACATTAATTGACCTATGAAACACATTATGACAATATATTATACCCCCTTATATGCATAAAAATGATTATTTATCTAGGGGTGCCCTATTTTGACCTAAAAGTCAAAATTGGTCAATAGTTCCCATGCCTCCGTATGAAATACTTTTGAATTTAGAGTGTCCCTAGTGGAGTCTATGTGATATTATCTCATTCTTAGAAATTTTTAGTGTGTCCTTGGTATTAGGAGTGCTTTCTCTATTATTTATGTATCACCCTTTTATTTTTCATCACATTTTTACTTTGTCCCTCCCTTTTCCTTCAGAATTCTTTGTTTTAGATTAGTGGTAGATTTACCTTTTTGTTCTTTAGGTATGTGTGATGGTCTTAAACCAAGTGCACTTAAAATATAAACAATACAACCTACTCTAAAGGCTCATCCCAAAGAACATAATGTTCCTACCCCTTAGGGATGTTTTTATCATTATGATGAGATAATTGATTCTTCACACATGTAAATGAGTAATAAAACTTCCCCACCCTGAGTGAAACACTTTTGTTCCTTACATAAGTAATTCACACTTTGTACCCTATTGTAAAACCTTGATCACCATAGACCATCCATTGGTGCACAACTAAAATGACCAATTTTGGTATGCCAATGGGATGAGGTTTGAAATTAGGTTGAGAATCTAGTGCTAGTCTCAACATTCCAAGTGTTGAAAACACTCCATAGAGCACTTGGAGACTCTAAATGTCTAGTATACTAGTTTAAGTAGTTTGAGTACCAAAAAATATGTCTTTTCACCCTTTATTTTATGATAATGCTACTATTGTAGACACCTAAATCTAGGCACCAATAACCTCCAATCAGGGTTTTCGCCAATTTCCATCCAAAATTCACAATTTGGCCTAAAAACACTAAAACATGATAAATGATTTGAAAATGACATATTCAAGTTATAATTTTGGCAAAGGCATCCTTAAATGGGGTGATGCAATTTATGGACCAACTAACTTTGATGGTATCATTTTGAGTCAAAATGCTAAATTTGCTATTGGGTGCTCTGGATTGTTCTTTCCTATCAAATCTCTTACACAAGATGTGTGCCTTTGTTATTATTTATTATTAAAATAATAAATGGGAATATAGATCTAAAATATCTAATCTCACCATCCAATTATAATCCAATCAAATTTTGCACCAATAATAAGGCATTCTAATCAATTTGAGTAATTTGTGCACAAAGTGCTTAAACATGCTTAAGACCTAATTAACCCAAATCAATGTATAATTAATAATTCTGTGGAAACATGTAGAATACTTATTTTTATAAATGAATATTAAATATCTACATCATTAGGTGACCTCATTTCTTGGGAAGGCATCCCTAGGCCATGAATGCCACAAATATCAGGATTCATGCCCTCTATGCCTCATCAATGCCTTCCATGATGCCCTCCATGCCTCTTAATTTCCTCTTATTACAATTTCATGATAAGGATAATTATAAAATTAATTCCAAAAATTTAATTAATCCTCAACCACACATCTCAATCTTAGGATGGATGGTTTAGGTTGATTCTAAACATTCTCAAAAATCTATAAATAAAGAGGCCATGAAAATCATTTCTACGCTATTTTGGTGAAAATTTATAATGCATAAATATAATCAAGAATCCAATTAAATTAGTGTTACCATGCCAAATTTATGCCAATCCAAGCCAAGCCATAAGCTAAATGTGATAATGAGAGATGGAGTTAGCCAAGCTTCCATTGCCAAGGACTTCATGAGCACAAGTTGAACAAGCCAGTATAACAAGTATTTTGGAGCATCCAAGGGAGGTAAAAGAATGTTTTATTTGAATTTTAGTTGTGTTTTTTATTCATTTTTGTTAACTAAGCTCTCCCTAGTGTCTAGGCCTAGAGATGTTATGCTAGTTAGTGTATTTCTTTAATTTTGTTTTCATTTTGGAACTAACACCATAGTAATCATCCTCTCTTGAGTCAAACTCTTAGATAACATATGGCATTCCCGATGGGACTAGATGAATCCCACACATGAACAATATCTTTTTTTAGCTTTAAAATATTCATTTGGACCATTAAAAATCTTACAAATTGACTTTCTAACTTTATTTTTCCATTTTTGTTTTCCACGGATTTACACATTAACTGACAGCAGTTAGTAAAACCAACATCAGTTGGATACCTATCATTAGTCACATTGGTATAACTAATGTCAATTAGATAAAAGTCATTAGTTAAAAAATGTAACCATCATCAGTTATATAATCAACATCAATCACTATGTTTTTCTTAAAATACAAACTTGAGAGCTCTATTTTTAAAGTTCATTATTTCAAACCTAAAACAACTTCAAGGATAAAGGACATGCTAACATTTTCATTACAGGACCAAGCTTTAAATTTTTTAAAAACATGTTTAGGTCACCTTTTGCATGCTTAAAATGAATTAGTAACATTATTTTGGGTACTTAATGTAATATTTAGGTGCTTAAGTGAGTTTTTAGAATTGGTTTCAAAGTTACAACTAAAACCAAGGGGTCAAATGAAGACCACCTCATTTTTCATTTGGGCTTAAAAATGAACTCACCTTTTCCAAGATTTTTGTGTTTATTTAGTTGTTTAGATTAAATTTTTGTTTGGAAAAAAGAGGGATGTTGTGTGTATGCTCTCATATTTATCCCTTTAGGGAACCCGTGCAATCTAAATTACCAATCCTATTATAAGTAGCCTATTCCAAGGCTTAGAAATAAACTCATCTAAATCACTACTCAAAAACTCATCAAAGTTTGGGTGACCTTGAAAATGGCCCTAAAATCTTTCTAATTTCATCTTTTCTTTATTTTTATGCAAACTTGGCTTGTGAGGGGGACCTCATCTCCTCTCATGAGTTCTTTAGGAAAGCTTTGACCTAGGGTTTCACCTCATAACAATGAATTAATTTGGATCCTAATTGGAGTTGCACATGGGATGTAGTGGTACTTTGGACATTTCACTACACTAAGAGAATAGTAGGATGTAGTGGTTGCAAAAAGGACAATACCTTTTCACAATAATCCAAGTGATATGGACCCAAAATCCATGATTTTATTTTGTATTCTTTGGCATGAAAGTCATTGTGTAATTTATTCCCATAGAACATTTAGAAACTTTTTAGATTTTAGACAAATCCCCACTTGCCACAAAAGTATGGTTGGTGCAAGGTGCACTTCAAGGTCCATGTCATAATACTATCATTTAAGAGAAGGGGGGGGGGTGTAAAAATCCTACTATATAATGCACATTTACTTTTTTATGAACACTTAAAATTTTATCAAATGAGTATATTGATGGATTCTACCAATAGCAAGAAACCTTGTTAGTTTAGGATCTAGAGTGATTAATTAGTTGGTCTTATCCTAGATTAAAGTCTTGTTTGAAGTCAAAACATGGTGTAAAAAAATTTCAAACCAAACATATTGTCCTAATTTTTCCTTTAAATAAAAAGGCATTATGTTGCCCACATGAGATCAACAATTTGCCTTGTTTAAAGTTTATCAAAAGCTTGAGAGTCATATCATCCACTTTGGTACAGTTATGTTAGCCAATTGAGTCTAGATCTTTACAAAAGTTGTTTTAAGTCCTTAAATTATAATCTAAATTTATAATTTCACCTTTATAAGTTCATATGATTTAGGTGTTAAGTGGGTACATCATTTACACTAAACTTGAGGGAACTTAGGTTCAATTTTCAATTTGAGTTGATGGCCATTTTAGATTCAAGATCATTATCACCATTTGATAGACTTAAGCCATTTTTTGATAAACACTTTCACATTGATTCTATGTACCCCAACATTTTGAGTCAATAAAATTAGTGTTATGATATCAAAATTGTGAGAAAATGTCTTTTCATTAGAGTGTTTTTGAAACAAACTTTTTGGTCACATCTTTTGGGTAGTGTATCACTACCCAAAACATTTCAAATATTGTATAATAGACCCTCTTACATGGAGTTCAAATGTATTCCTAAATTTTTAGACCAATCTAAGTGTACTTTTGTGATTTTTGTGTAACACAATTATACTATTCACTTTTGCCTAGCTTGTTTGTCAAAGGAACAAAGTTTTATGCCATTACTTATGAGAAAATAAACTCTCTAAAAAGTGCCTTTTGTTTCATACTTTATACCTAGTTGATCAAGTTCATGTCCAAGAATCAAATGCCTAGTGTTTGATATAAGTGTTTCAAATATGTTTTATTAAACCTTTCATCTATTTTCAAAGTCTATCTTTTGACATCACTTGGCAAAAAGTCTTAGCACATGCCTTGTTTAAGCCTAGATTTTGATGTTGAATTTGGAAAATAGACCTAGAAACTTTTAAATTATTAGATTAGATTAATTTGAAACACTTTAACCTTATATTTTGGCATTTTGATTTTCAATCCATTTACTTGCTTATCTTTATGTGAATAGTGAAACATTAGATACTTCATTCTACCTTTATCCTCACAAATATTTGCATAAACCTTTTGATCCTTTTGATGAATATAGGCCAAGTTAGAACATCATCTATTTTAGACACTATCTTTTTTTATTTTGAAAAACTCTTTGACCTTATATCACAAAGCATTAACTATGGATCCCAACATGTATTCCTACACTCATAGTGGACTCATGTAAAATCCATGGATTATTAATGTAGTTACATAGGAAGAAATGGTGCAAGACCCCTATGTGGATAATATTGTTTATGAGATGGATTCTTATCCCTATTACAATATTCAATTATGGGCACAAAGCCAAGATCCATTGGCTAACTATCTAGTTAACACACAATCTTATTCAAAATAATACCATGAAAAAACCTCACAATACCTAACTATAATACCCATAGTGGATGAGCCAATTATTCAATATTCATATTATACTAATATGGCTTCCATATATGGTCCCTTTTTGTTTGAGAGGCATTTTTTAGAGAACACAGACAAGATTTTAGTTAGAGCCATAAAGGTAGGGTCCAAGTTTCTAGTAGACTTTCCCCATGAAAATTTACCAAGTCTAGTAAGAGTGCCCCAAAATATCATTTATGATAAAAAAGTTTTTTATAAAAATCCTATGGCTTTAGTCTAAACAACATATCAAGACCCTAATATATCTAATCAAGGCAAAAACATCATATAAGATCACTTTAACCAAATATAGACAGCATATCAAACCTACTTGAATATAACACATGATTTTGATCAAATGAACATGGTGAGTTAGCCTCTTTTTGACCTATTTCCTTCAATAGGGGTGTTGATAGAGTTAACTAGACAAGATAATTTAAGTTCTGACCTATTCATACAAATCTTTTTGATAGATAACATGATGTATATTCATGTTATTGAAGAAGTGTCTTCAACCTCTACAAAGAATAGTGAACCAAATGTAGTGGATAATGTGAGAACAACATCTAATCATGATCAAAGTGGTAATAATACACAAACAAATAGCCAACAACATGTGACTATAGTTAATCCCATGGGTAGATCATCATACTATGGAATATGAGTTTCTACACCACAACCTCAACCAACTACTTCTTCAAGTGCGGAACCTATGGGACTAGGTAATCAAACAATAGATAATGTCATACCTCAATGACAGAATGTGATGAACCCTACTCCTCCTTAATAAGTAATGAGTATAATTTGATAATAAAAAACACAATCTGGTGTATCAACAAAATAAAGGATAAATAAATTGCCCCTTAATCAATGGAAACAAGTGTTCCACCTCACCAGGTAATGACAAACATACCTCTTCAGTCACAGACTAATATGCCAATTTAAAACCAAATAATGAATAGTCAACAACATGCAAATTTTTATCAATGATAGATGTTGAATATGTAACCTATTTTGACTTCCTCATAGGTATTCATACAACAAGGAGGTCCCCATGTTTCTCAAGTACATACTATACAACCATTTGTTCAAAATGTGCCAAAAATTTAGAGATAGATTCTTGGACCACAAGTTCCCACTCAATAGCAAGGTTTGACTAGTTAATAGCATGTTCTTTTTCAACCATAGTAGGCATAGTATAATTATATCCATCTATCCCAACCATAAAATCCTCCAAATCAAACCTTTATTGCCAACCTAAACTAGAATATCATGCAACAAATTATGAAATGTCAAGTACATCTTAATCCACATATGCATATTCTCGGTCCATTCCACAACAAAACCAATGTACCCCAATAGGTATCTCCATCATGCCCTGGTCAAAGTGTCCCACTTGTGATCTCCCAACCATCGACCCAAACCAATTTTCTCCTTGAAACCAATGTTCCTTTTAGTTTCCTATCCCAAGAATTGCAATAGATAAAGGATGTAATTTCTACCATTTAATCTAGTAAACATATTAAAAAATTCAAATTAGATGATGTGTGTTCCTACCCATTCAACATGGAGTATTTGTAGATATTGTTTCATCTAGGATACAAACCAAAAAAAATTTATAAATACAAAGGGAAAGGTGACCCTAAGGCTCATTTGACTAAATTCTTTATCGCATGTCAACTAGTGGCATATATTGACATATAACTTTTGATGTTGTTCCCAAGGATCTTGGATAGACAAGCCTTGGAGTGGTTTTCAAATTTTCCCAAAAATTTAGTAATGGATTTTGATGATCTTTTTGATAAGTTTGTGCTACACTTTTCTTATAATCTCGAGCATGATATTTCATTAGTGGACATAACTCAAGAAAAGAAAAAATTTAGCGAGAGTTTTGCAAGTTATTTACAATGATGGAGAACCCTTACAAGCCATTTCACCCATATTTTACTAGATAAAAAATTATATAATGTGTTTACTAAAAATTTACGTAGTGAGATAGCTTATCATTTGGAATTATAATTTTCACATACTTTCAAAGAGATCATTAATAAAGGTTTGTTGATTGAGTGAGCGCTCATCAATAAATGAGTTATCAAGCTTAATTAAACTATTCAAAATCAAGGTACCAATTAGGGAAGTGGCCAACATCTCATTCGAGCACTAGCATCACAACCAACATAGGCCAATAACCAAGAAAGACTAAAGCAATTCAACCACAATAAGATTGTTATGGGAAATTTAGTAACCATATCTTGTCATGTTCAAACAGTGCAACATCATCTGCACCACCTTTTCAACTTACTCCTACCCAATAAATGCTCTAACTAATACCATAATTACAACAACCAAGATATACATAATAAATAAAACAACCTTTACCATTACAAACCCCTCCTCCTAAGAGAACCATGTCTACACATCGTGTCTCTAGTGAACTAGGAAAACCTATTGAGCTTGTATTTTGAAAGCTTATTCCAACTAATCTAATTAGTTAGCCTATACCAAAGCATTATCTTCAAGGCATTCCTTATCCTAATTGGAACCATGAAAATAAATTATGTGACTATCATTGGGTCAATGGGCATAATCTATGAAGATATGTTCAAATCAAGCATATAATTGAGAATATGTTAGAGAATGGGGAGATAACAATGGATAATGGTGCTTCCACTTCCAATCAAACTCTTGGGATTTATCAACACCTCTTTCCCTAACATAACAATCAACAGCAATAAAATGATAAACAATAATGACAACAATGGCTAGTGCAACAACAAAATCAATATTAACAAAATCAAAGGCCAAATCAGTAGAATCAATAAAAATAGTAGTAAAACCCATAATGACAAAATAATGGACAAAAAATATCATAATGATAACAACCAAGAAACATACCATGTAATTATACATGTCTACAGTAGTGTTGTAGGTCATATTGCATGGGGTAACATTAATACCATTTCCATTAATCCTAGACCAAGCACTAATCAACCTAGATCACTTCTAAAAAACACCATTCAACCAAATTACATAGATAATCCTTCTTTGAACTTGAAGTGCATACAAGAAAACTAGCAAACTAGGACTTCCCCTTTTAGACCTTATATCAACAACTCATCCTTGCCTCATGATGACATATGAGTGCATTAGCAATTGAGACTTGTCATGTCTGGTCCCATACCATTCCCAACATTGGTTAGAAATAATGGTCTAGTATTTAATCTTGATTATGCTATCACAACTTAGAGGTTGAATATTACTATCCTAGGCCCATAACCATCCACCACTTTACCTATTATCCAACCAACCATTTAGCCTTAGAATAAATAATTCACTCTTGACCAAGACAAGAAGTTTGATATTATGAAATAATTATAGAAGACACTAGCACAAATTTCTATTTTAGATTTGCTATGAACACTAATATCCACAAGAACATCTTGAATGATTTTTTGACCTAATCCACTATTGCTAGTGACATATCCCTTGACAAATTTCAAGCTTTGGTTGGACACCTAGCTCCAACCCAATAAGCCATATTCAACCAATGTGACATGTCTTTCCTTGGCCTACTCTCTAATAATTCATTATACATAGAAATTTATATAAGATGGCGTAAATTGAAATGTCTTATTATAGATAATGGATATAGCTTCAATATAGTGTCTCTAAATCTCATCAAAATTCTTGGGTACATAGTGGTAGACCTTCAGCCAAAAATAATAACCTTCAAATCCTATGATAATCAAGAAAAAGAATCACAAGGCACCATTAGTTTTCTAGTTATCATTTGACCCATGATATAATTTTTCATGTGATTGATCTTGAGGTATCATACAATATTATTCTAGGAAGGCCTTGGTTACATGAGATTCATGTAGTCCCATCAATGCTACACCAATGTATCAAGTTTTCTCACTCAAGGATGGGAGTGAATATTCCAAGAGATTTGTACCCATACGAACATTGCAAACATCTTGAGGCTGAATTTCAAAGCTATAATTATCAGTATGACATGAATCTAAGTTATAAGTAAGATAAAGGAAAGGCTATACTTATTTATCCTTCACCAGATAATTGCATAGATGATAATACCTTAGATTCCCTTTCCCACATGCTACCTCTTGAAGCTTCTAATCATTTCACCATTTTAGATAATAGATCATGAGAGTATGTGACCCATGATACATTTCATATATCCAATCTTCTTCAAGATCTAAAAACGATTGGGTGACCTAAAGTCACCCCATATATGCATTGACAAATAAAGAACAAAGATAAGGGACTTGTAACATTTGTATCATCATCAGGCCTAGAACTTGACCCTCTTAAAGGGGATGAATCATGGTTATTTAATGACAACCAATATAATTATTATAAAAATGCAAATTATCCTATTCTTAATAGTATCATGCAGCATCACAATAATGAAGGAAGAGGCCTCAGACTAAATCAACAAGGAACCATTGAGCCAATTTCTATGACTAAGTATGAAAGACCTTATGGACTTGGATTTAAACCACTTAGGGTTGACCCCACATATCTTATTCAAACTCCATCACTAATAACTAGTGATGATGATGTTGATAGTGAAGCAGAGTCTGATCATTACCTCACTTTTGATAACCTAACTAAAACCAACATGTTTGATAATAATTCCATGTTTACCCTTACCTTGGCTATTCATCACAACCCTTTGGCATTATAATATCGCCAACTGATAGATTGGGACCAAAAATAATCCAATCTTCCCATTGATGAGTTCTAGAATGATGAGGCATTCTACTACTTTTTAGGCCTTAGAGACAACATTCTATTGGGAGATCACAAATAAAAATTCTCAATCACATTAAATCTTATAGCCTATTTTGGAGAGTGAGTGAACACCCTTAGCTAAAAACAAATAATTAAAATATTGAGGTCCCAAAGTAAAAACCTTGTTGAGGTGTTTTCTAACTAGGGAAAAAGTAAAGATAAAGGTCAGTCTAGTGGTGAAAAATTGTTTTAGGCACCATTAGATGATGGTGTTTAGTTTTCTTTGAATTTAGATAAAGAGACCACCAACAATGAACTTGCCTATGGATCCAAGTTTAGCTTTGAGCAACAATAATTATTTTATAAAATTATTCAAATTTTTCTTACTATTTTTGTCACAAGGCCAGATCTCCCATTAGGGGACTCAAATTCATCATGCCTAGGAGAAGTTTAAGAGCAAGTCCTAATGGAGGACCTTGACATAATTCAATATTTCAAGTCATTGCCTACTGTCCTAGAAGGTGGTTCAACCCTTCTAGTTGAATATATAATAGAGGTAAATATCAAGATGACATCACACATAAAATGGATAAAATTAGGCACATCTCTCATGAAGGAGGAACATGACGTATTTATATCTCTATTGAGAGAATTTGTAGATATGTTTGCATGGGCCTTTTCTAACATGTCAGGTTTAGACCCCACCTTGGTTTTGCACAAACCTATGGTTAATATTGATGCCAAAATAATAAAACAAAAGTTACATAAGATGAATCCTTGCATTGTTGTATTGGTAAAAAAAGAGTTGGAAAAACTCTTAGAATCAAGATGTATTTGATCCATTGACTACTTAGAATGGATCTCTGATGTGGTACCTATTAGTAAAAATCTTGAAGGGATCATAATTTGTACTAATTTTTGAGACATCAACAAATCTTGTCCTAAAGATGATTTTTTATTGCCTAATATCGACATGATCATCAACACCATGGTAGGTTATGAAATGTTTTCACTCATGGATGGCTTTTCAAGATATAACCAGATCAAAATAGCACTAGAAGACCAACATAAAATAGTGTTTACCACTCTATGGGGAACATTTTGTTATCAAGTAATGCCAATTCACCTTAAGAATGTTAGAGCTACATATCAAAGGACCATGACTATCATATTCCATGATATGATGCATGATATTGTTGAAGACTATGTTGATGACATATTAAGAAAATCCAAAACTAGGGTTGACCATCCAGTAGTGTTGCATAAGATACTTGAAAGATTATAGGACTACAAAGTCAGACTCAATCCAAATAAATGTGTTTTTGGTGTAACTTCAAGCAAATTACTTAGCTTCATCATGTCTTATAGAGGTATTAAGGTCAATCTGGCTAAATTCCATGATATAACTATGATGCCACCACTAACCAATTTAAAATAACTCCATATTTTGTAGGGTAAGATCTAGTCAATCTGATGCTTCATCTCTTAGTTAGTAGACAAGTGCAATCCATTTACATACCTTTTGAAGAAGGGAGTTGAATTTCACTAGTATGATCATTACCAAATAGTTTTTCAACAACTCAAAGACTATCTTTTTAATCCATCTATTTTACTACCTCCTATGCTAAGAAAGCCATTTTTGTTATACCTATCAACTACCAACCATGCTTTGGGGGAACTTTTGGCTCAATATGATGACAATGGCAAAGAGGATGCCATATACTACCTAAGTTGTACCTTGGTTACATATGAACATAACTATGCACCTATTGAAAAATCTTGTTCAGCCATAATCTTCATAGCTCAAAAATTGCACCATTACATGTTGAATAATAAGACCATGGTCAATACAAAACTATATTCACTCAAGTATCTACTATATAAAATATCTTTTCAAGGTATAATGGGTAAATGGATCATGCTTCTCAATGAGTTTGACATAGAGTATGTCAATCAGAAGGCAATCAAGAGACAAGTTCTTGTAGATCAACTTGTTGAAGCACCTATCATAGACACAACCACTCATGTATCAATTTCTTGATGAATCCATAATGACTATCATTGACACACCCCTTGAAGAGCAACCTTGGAAGCTATATTTTTATGGTTCATTTACTACACATGGATTAGGAGTAGGCCTATTCTTTATTAAACCATAGGGGGATCTAATCCCTGAATCATTCAGAATCAACTTTCCTTATGTAAATAACATAGATGAGTATGAAGCACTTGTTGCAAGACTTTGATAAGCCATGGATTGGAACATATCTCATATCCAATTTTATGGTAATTTTTAGTTAGTAATTATTAATTAATCAGGTCACAAATCATTTTTAGACCAAAGACTATAAGTTGGTTTTGTATAAATCCATGGTCAACACTCTTAAGCAACAAATTCTCAACATTCAATTTGAGCATATACCAAGGGCTAGTAATAAAATTGTAGATGTCATGGAAACTATTGGATCTTTGATTAAACAAATAGATAAAGCTAGAGAGTACTAGTTCCTCATCAATAATTTGTTAACATAAACTCTTGAACCTTTAACCATTGCAATGATTTGTGATATTATTGGTCTTAATTATGTGTAGTACTCAGACATTTATAACTACCTTAATGATCAATTTATGCTGCCTAACCTATCTTAAAAACAAACAAAATACTTCATTCATCATTCCACTCATTACACCATATTTAGATCCACCCTTTACTATCATAGTTTTAATAGAACTCTGCTTCATTATTTAACTTTGATAGAGTCTACACTAGCATTAAGAGACATTCATGAAGGAGTATGTAGTGCTCATTATAACAGGACAATCCTATCCAAAATCCTCTTGAATATTGGTTATTTTTGGTCTATAATGGATGCAGATACCATTACATATTTAAAAAAGTGTGACAAATTTCAACATCATGCTAATCTGATTCATGCCCTAGCAAAAACTTTGAAACCAATGTTGACACCATGGCCATTTTCTACATGGAGACTTCACCTAATTAGTTAGATCAACCCCACTTCATCTGATGGCCATAAACATATCCTTACCACCACTAAGTATTTCACTAAGTGGATTGAAACTATACCCCTCACTTATGTGACTAGAAAGCAAATTTCCAAATTCATCTTCAACCATCTCATTTGCCACTATAATATTCCCTTTCACATCATATCTGATAATGGAGGATCATTTAAAAATAAGGATGTAGACCAGCTATGTATTGAGTATAATATTATACAATATTTTTCTATAGCATATTACCCTCAAGGTAATGGCTAAGATGAGGCTTTTAATAAAACCATTGTTAATATTATCAAAAATATTGTCAATTATGTCAATTATGATTATCACTTACAGATATTACCTTCTCTTTGGGAATACTTTACTAATCATCGTACTCCCATAGGAGCCACTCTGTACTCACTTTTTTATGGTACTAAAGCCATCCTTCCCATTGAGGTTGAATTTCCTTCACTATGCATCTCTTTCAAGCATGTCCTAGATGATCATGACTATCGAGTAACTCACCTACAAGAGCTAGACCTACTTGATGAGAAACACACAACCATGCTCAATAATCTTCAAGAATATCAAAACTGACTCAAAGGCCACTATAATCAGTGTGTTAAGTTTAGAACAGTTAAACTTGGTGATCTTGCTCTTAAAGAAAACCAAAATAATATCATGGCTGAGAAAAATCATAAAGGGAAATTCAAACCAAATTTAATAGGGCCTTTCATCATTACTATAGATTATATATCAGGAGCATACAGGCTTGCCACACTATATGGAGATGAACTTTTAGAGCTGATGAATATTATTCATCTCAAGTGGTATTATGCTTGAATGCTAAGGTGTATTATTTATAAGGAACATTTCAGTTATGTTATTTTATTACTATTATTCTTTGTACAAATACCATCCTTATCCATCCTCTTCATCATATCCACTTTTCTCTTCTGACCTATTGCCCCAGTATGTTCTAAATCCTAGCCTGTTTAACCTTGGTTTTTGCCATTCATTACATATTTTTAGCATCAAGGTATCTGATCTGTTTCATTAATTGGTTCATATACTTCAAATAGAGATCATATTTTGGGATAGTGTGATAGAATTTTTGGTATTTGCATCCTTCATTTATTATTCCTTTGTTACCACTAATATTGCTACTAATTATAACCACATTTGATAAAATTAATAACATTCATCTATGCCATTATATCCTAATTATAACTACTAAGGGAAAACTAGGGGCAACATTAATCCTTGATGTACTAACTTGCCCGTTATTATGTCATACCATGCCTTTTTACCAACTTTGCCTATTTTGTTTGAATTGACTACTACACTAGTCATTTCTCTATTATAGGGTGAACCTATAGTGACTTGAGGTCCTACTCTAGAACTATGTAGGTATCACTTAATACTTATTGAGGTTAGCTCAGACACCCTTTCTACCACACTCTTTTTGTTTTGTGAGCAACCTAAGTCTGAATGCTCTTGCCATTTTGTGAGCAACCTAAGCCACACTCTCGTCATTTTGAGAGCAACCTATGTTTGAACACTCTCACCATTTTGTGAGCAACCTAAGACACGCTCTTGTTGTTTTACCATCTTAAACCACTTAGTGTCTCATCATTATCAATTGACTTGAGATACTCCAAAAAATTCCAAAAATATTTGAAAAATAATTAGAAAAGAAAAAAACATTGACCACTTCTTTGCCTTAAGGACTCTAGAAACCCTTACTAAGTTACAATCAAATCACTTGTCATTTAGTTTCCTCATTCTTTTTGGCCTTTTTTCTCTCACATACTTGCCATTTTTCAAGACCATTTCTCTTTTTCTATCACATCCATTCTATTTTTTTCTTAGTTATAACATTCTTCTCATTCCTTAGGAGGACTACATTTGGCTTGAAGTTTTTTATTAGATATTACATCCATAGAACTATGTAGGCAACATCCACTTGTCTAGTGCATATGGAGACAACTCAGCCACCCACTTCCTTTTCTTTTATTGCCCCATTTTTTCCATTTGTTTACTTGTCACCTATTTTCTAGGGGCAATGTTTGTATGGTTTTTATTGTATTATATTGTTTTTTTTTTTGCTTATTTTATTTATTTATCTATATGTTTGTTTTCTTTCAACATTGTTTCCTTGATTCAATTTATGTGTGATTCCTTACCCATACTTATACTTGAATCCATCTATGCTTTTATGTTTACATTGTCATCATGGTTTCTATCATTGGTGCATTATTTCTATTGAGTATTGGATTGTGTGAGTCAGTCCTTATACATATTTAATCCAAGTCCTCTTGATTATATACCATTATGCCTATTGACATGTGCTATAATAAAACCTCAGCCTTAAGAAGTATATTCAATCATGGTCACATGTCTTTGGCACCAACATCCTAATTCCATCCTAATCATATCCCAAATAGAGTAAATAAACACAAAATAATTCAATCTTTAATAGTTAGAAAAAGCATCTTCCTACTAGTACAATTTTCAAATTCATCATTACCCTCTGTGTTAAGTTATCATCATCCTTAGCCAATATTATCATATTTTTCATAATTAGGGTCCAATAATTATAACCACCTTTAGGAAAATCATTATGTTATCACCACTTTTATTCTTTTGCCCATATAGGGGCATGTTATTATCTTGTTTTTCTATCACAACTAGGGTAGGTCCATCTTCTCAATGATTATAACTGCCTTTGGGAAAATCATTGTGTTATCATACCATGTTACCACTATCGAGGTACAATGTTTATAGCCACCTTTGTGCAAACTATTGTACACTATTTTGCTTGCATTCTCAATTATTTTGACTACTTTTTCAATTTCATTATGTTTTCACTCCATCATCTTTCCTTTATTTAGTCCCTTCATTTCTCTTCTTTCTTTTTGAGGGACCATTTGTTGACTTGCTTGTGCCAACCATTCTCATGAGGGGGCATCATAAAGTTAGTTTATCATCTTTATAGTTGTATGCATACATAACCTTTTCATTATATAATAAGATGTTATTATGCTTATATCTTTCAATGTCTTCCCAAATAGGGGAAAACTATAGACACCTAAATCTGGCCACCAATAACCTCTAATCAAGTTTTTGGCTAATTTTGACCCAAAATACACAATTTGGCCTAAAAACACTAAAACATGCTAAATGGTGTGAAAATGACATATTTAAGTGCCAACTTTGGCTAGGGTATCATTAAATGGGGTAATGTAATTTATGGACCAACTATCGTTGATCAGATCATTCCAAGTCAAAATGCTAAATTTGTACCCAGGTGGTTTGGATTATTTTTTCCAATCAAATCTTTTACACAAGATGCATGCAATTGTTATTTTATATTGGTAATATCCTAAATGGGATTATGGATCCAATGCATCTGACGTCATCCTCCAATTTTAGTCTAGCCAAATTTTGGACCAATAACAAGGCATTCTGATCAATTTAAGTAATTTGTGCACAAAGTGCTTAAACATGCTTAAGAGATAATTAACCCAAATCAAGGCATAATTAATAATTCTACGGAAACCTATTGAATAAATGTTTTTAAAAATGAATATTAAATATCTTCATCATTAGGTGACCTCATTTCTTAGGAAGACATCCCTAGGCCATAAATGCCACAAATATTAGGATTCATGCCCTATGTGCCTCTTAATTTCCCCTTCTTCCAATGTCATGATGAGGATAATTATAAACTTAATTCCAAAAATTCAATTAATCCTCAACCCCACATCTTAATCTCATTATGGATGGTTTAAGTTGATTTTAGACATTCTCAAAAATCTATAAATAGAGAGGCCATGAACATCATTTCTAAGCTATTTTGGTGCAAAGTTATTATGCTCAAATATCTTCAATACTCCATTGTAATTAGTGTTACCATGCCAAATTTATTTTAATGCAAGCCAAGCCACAAGCCAAAGGATCCAAGGAGAGATAGAGGTAGCCAAACTTGTATTTCTAAGGACTTCATGAGCACAATCGGAGAAAGCCACTACAACAAGCATTTTGGAGCATCCAAGAAAGGTAAAAGAAGGTTTTTTTGCATTTTAGTTGTCTATTTTATTCATGTTTATTAATTAAGCTCACCCTAGGGTCTAGGCCTAGAGATGTTATGGTATTTAGTGTGTTTCTTTGATTTTGTTTTCATTTTGGAACTAACACCATACTAACCATCCTCTCTTGAGTCAAATTCTTAGATCACAATTGTTATGCCTTCTCACAACTCATACCAAGCTGAAACTACTCTTGGTTTCACCCTAAACTGGTTGGGATTGATGGGTTATCACCCTTATCATGATGTCTATCTCCCTTCCACCTTAGTTCATATACTATGGTAAATTTCTTATGATTCTAATCATCCTTATGCATATGATGTTTCTTTGAATTATAATTGTTAACCTCTTAGTCAGCCCTAACAAAACATCATAGGTATCTATTGAGATCAACATACCCCCATTTTGTGGAAATTAGACCTTGAGATGTTTTTAAGCCTAACCTTGCAAGCATGGTTTATTTTGAATATTATTCATAATTTGAAGATCATCCATTCTATCAAAATTAGTTATTGATTTATGGATTATTTAAAGCTTACCTAACCTTGCTAATGAATGGTCTTCATGTCTTTATGTTTTAGGTTTCATGGAGCCCTTACTAAGGGTTCATGTTGTAAAACCTTGACACAAACCCTTACTTCAAATTTGAATTTGGAGGGAACTAATTGGTAGGAGCATTTTAAATTTTTTTGATACTTAAGAAAAAGTTTTGTATTGAAAAGCTTAGTCATGTTTTTACCATAACTAGAAATTTAGCCTAAAATGTGTTTGGTCCCCTTTATTATCTTCCTATTAGTTACTTATTGTTTCTAATTGAGTCTAATATTTGGTTTTGCATGGTCCCTTTTATTTTATAACATGGTCCCTTTGTTAGCCTTTTAGCCTAAAGTTTTAATCTTAAGTCCCTAAAATATTTATTAATATGAATGAGGCCTTAGCCTAAAAAATTTATCCTCAGTCTTTCCTTTATCATGGGTCTTAACTTAATATCCTTGCTTCTTTGTAGATCCAATAATCTACACTTCATCATAGGGTTTGATCTAATAGAGTGAGAAAGGCATGGGTCATAACTTTAAAAACATGTAGCTTATAAGATCCAATGATCTACACTTCCTCATGGCCTCTCGATCAGATGATACAAAGAACCTCAACAAAGTTGAACACTTAGTTCTCCACCCAATCATGTTCAAACTCTCAGATCATGATCAATACTTCTCACTTCATCAAGGACTGAATATCAGATAGAGAAAAGACATCATTAAAAAGTCAAAAACCTAAGAGCTCCATGGAGTTAGCACATGACACTCCCATGTTTGAATATTAAAATTAAAGTGTCCCACATGATATAAGGGACCAATCATGAACAAGATCTTGGATCATGATTAGATTACTCTCATTTCATCATGATTTTTGATCCAATGAAGGGAATTGAGTTTGAGATCCTACGAGGCCTCATGAAGATGTCAAGCTACAATCTCACATTAGAACATAAGAATTTTGATGAGCTTAAATTTGACATTCACATGAACATCATTTGACATCTATGAGGATGTATTTGATGTCTACATGACTGTCAACTTTAAGCCCATCAAACTAAAAGTTTTATGAGCTTAAATTTGATGTTTATATAATCATCATTTGATGTCTACGAGGATGTATTTGATGCCCATGAGATCATCAAATTTAAGATAATGAATTATTTTTCATAGGACTAACATAGACCCAAAAAATGTGGCTAAAAATATCATAAATTTTCTTATAGACTAATGAAAGCCCTCAGAGGATGCTCAAATGATGGAAATCTTTAAACTATAAATATTAAAATGGTCTTAGGGTCTAAGTATATGCAAAATGAACTTAGCCTAAGTCTCTACCTTAAGGTCCCCAATACATTTCATTTAAATACCATGAACCTTAGGCTAGAGACTTATACTAAATCTTATTTTAAAGATTCTTTATTGTTGGAAATTGTTGGAAATATTGTCATTGATGTCAAAAGTCTAACATTGGTAATAAATGCCCCATTACATTTAATGGTTTTTTTAATATTCATATCTTGGCTAATTTGTGTTAATATTTATTTAATATTAAGGAACATATTTTTGGTTGCATATAAGTCAAGAGAGGGCCTATGGAGACGTGAGAGAGTCACAGGGTAAAGACAAAAGAGGAATGAGATGCATATTCTCATGAAGAGTCATCTTGAGGAATTACAAGAGTCACCATGTGAAGACAAAAGAGGGTATGTCATATTTTTCCATGAAGAGACACTTTGAGGAATATGAAAAGTCACCAAGATAAAGATAAAATAGGAAAAGATGAATTTTATTATGAAGGGTCACCATGTGAATTTTCAAATTCAAGTATAGAAAGGGTCATGCAAGTTTGGCACCATTTTCCATGAGGATTGAAGTGTCACAAAGGTTGAATTCCAAAGGTAATTTGGAAAGATGTAAATAAATTGTTGAAAATCCATTTGAAATATGCAAGAGAGTCCATGGTTTGTATTTGTTTTATAGGAGAGAAAAGTAGGAGATAATTGTAGAGTTCTATAATTTATTAAGTAAACAATATTGAGAGATAGTTACATTTTATACACAAGAGGGGTTGGTTCTCCTATGAGTTAGTGCTCACAAATAGTTATTATGTTAGTGATAGACAAAGGGGTTGGTGCTCCTAAAATTTGGTTCTTATAAACTTTATAATTTGAGTTGGTGCTCATTCATATACTTTAGATTGTTCTCTATAGTTTTTCCCACTTTGGGTTTCCATGTAAAAATCTGTTCTCTCTCTCTCTCTCTCTCTCTCTCTCTCTCTCTCTCTCTCTCTCTCTCTCTCTCTCTCTCTCTCTCTCGTGTGGTGCATGTTATTGTTTTAGTTTTATGTCATATCTTGAATGTGTGATTAAGTTATTAAAGAAAATAAATTATATTAATTAAAAGATATATAATATATTGATTCATACTCCCCTCTTAGTATATTTCATGCTTAACAATTAGTATCAAAGTAGGTTCTTTTTGAAAAAGTTATATAGCTTGAAGGTAGATCAGGGAAAACATGATGTTTAGTTCATATGAAGGTTTTTATACATATAATGCATCTTTGTTTGATGGGAAAAATTACGATTTTTTGAGCATAAGGATGAGGGCTTATTTGATAGCCCTTGGATTTGACATTTTGCAAGTAGTGATGGAGGAATATGAAGAGCCACAGACACTTGTAACTACTCTGATGGAAAAGAAGGCAAGTGAAAATAATGCTAAAGATTTAAATGCTATTTTTTTGATTTATGTGAATCAATTTTTTTTATGTTATGCAATGTAAATCTAATCATGAAACTGGGGTAAATCTTGAGAATATTTACAAAGGTGATGGAAAGGTTCAACAAGCTAAGCTTCAAACTTTTAGAAGATAGTTTGAGATTTTGAAGATGGAAGAGGAAGAAAATATAGAAAGTTACCTTTTATTGGTTGATCAAATAGTTAATCAGATTCAAGGTCTTAGAGAAAATTTAGAAGAATAAATCATGGTATAAATTTTTTTGAGATCTCTACCATTGAGATATTATGCAAAAGTTTCGGCAATTGAAGAGATGAAGAATTTAGCCAACCTAAAGATGGATGACCTACATGGTATTCTTACAGCATATGAGATGTGGACCAAACAAGAGAAACCCTAAAAGAGAGAAGCTAATGTTAAGACATCAAAGAAAGAGAAGGCTAACATTCAAGAATCAAGTGACAGTTCTATTGATGATGAAGATGATAATGGATCTCTATTCATTCATAAGCCAAAACAAGGCATAGGTAAATATCAAGAAAAATCACCTTTAAAATGTTTTAATTGTGGAAAGATTGGATATTTTATAGCTATGTGCCTATATAAGGGTAATGGTGATAATGAAGAAGGAAATTTTACACACAAGAAGAATTTCAAAGAAAAATTAAAGAAGGGATTCAAAAAGAAGCATTTGTATTCTAAAGATCCTAGCTCAACCGAAGATACTGGAGTCAGTGATTCAGAAGAAGAAGAGATTATATTCATGGCCATATATAAAGATGCTTTCTCAAGAAAAATTACAAATGATCAAGAAGAAGAATAGGATGAAGCTAAAGTTGATATGTAAAGAGATATTCATTGTGCCTTACAAGATTTAAAATCTCTTGAGAACAAGAATCAAAGATTAAAGATCTAGATTGAGAAAAATGAAAAGGAGTCAGAGGAAATAATTCAAAATCTATAAGCACACTTTAAATAAGCCAAGAATACTGAAAAAGATCTAATGGCATAGTTACAAAAATTAAGTGAAGAATGTGCAAGGTATTCTATTGAAATTGCTTCTTTAAAAGCAGATCTTGAGAAAAAAATAAAGAAATCAATGATAGAGTAGCTAATGATTCAAAATTT
Source organism: Torreya grandis (assembly GCA_037957365.1). NCBI lineage: Eukaryota > Viridiplantae > Streptophyta > Pinopsida > Cupressales > Taxaceae > Torreya > Torreya grandis. The sequence goes on from JARHVA010005299.1 coordinate 637,456, forward strand.
GAAAATAACACTAGCATGTTGAATAAGATATTAGAAAGTCAAATATCAATGTCAGATAAGACTTATATTGGATTTGAAAAAGAGAAAGGGGAGGCCACTACTTTCACATACAAGGTTAATATAGAAAAAGAAAAGAGATATGCTGAAGCTCTTACAAAAGAGGAAATAAAAGGGAAGAAGTTAAGAATATAAAGGACATCTCAAAGAAAGAAGGATGGAAGGAAAAAAGTTAAAAAAGGAAATCAAGTCAGAGATACATAAACAAGTCCTATTTTTATGGTTACTATTTTTATTTTAATGGATATGGTTATAAGAAAATAGAATGTTGAAAAATGACTAACAATTTTAGAAATAAGGAGAAGGAAACTCATCCAGATTCAAATAGAAGATACAATTATTTTGCTCCTCTATCATGATTTAATGAAGAGGCCATAATATGTTACAAGTGCAACAACTTTGGATAGATAGCCCAGTATGAAAGAAGCATGTTTGAGTCAATCAAGAAGGACCAAAGTTTCAAGACTCCATTCATCAAGAAGAAATATTAGATAGGTTCATGATAGAATAAACAACCTAAAAAAAATATGTTGGTATAGACAACATTGCATGTAAGAAATGAAGAAAATCCATGGTTCATTAACAGTGGATGTTAGAGGCACATGACAAGAGATAAGAGCAAGTTCATAACCTTGAAGAAGATAAATGGTGGCATAGTGAAATTTAGAGATAATACTACTACCAAAATTGCCAAAAAAGGTACACTAAGGTTGGATAATGGTATAACTAAAACTAAAAATGTTTTGTATGTAGAAGGTCTTAAGCATAATATTTTGAGTGTAAGTTAAATGCATGATCAGGAGCACACACGAAATTTTTACTTAGAATGTTGTGAAATTAGGAAAAAATATTTAGATGTGTTGGTTGCAAAAGCTCAGAGAATAAACAATAATTTGTATATGTTATCAGACATCAAAGGTCAAAGATGTTGTTTGAGTTAGATTGAAGAATGTTGTCTATGGCATAAGATAATGGGACACATAAATTTTGATAATCTTGTCAACATCAGCAAGTAGTTATAAATCTTTCAAAGATTATAAAGCCATCCAACATGCTTTGTGAACCTCGTCAACATGGAAAGTAGTCTAGAAATTAGTTTAAAACAAAGCTTGTTCGCATTGATTTGTATGGATCTATGAGAACTCAAAGTACTCAAGGTAAGAAATATTTCATGTTTCTTATTGATGATTTTTTATGTATGAATTGGGTAATATTTTTAAAGAAAAAATCAGATGCTTTCAGACATTTCAAAGCATTCAAAGCATTAGTTGAGAATGAAATTGGTTTGAAGATTAAGTGCCTAAGATCATATCAAGGAGGAGAATTCATGTTAGATCAATTTTTTGATTTTCTTGAAGACTATGGAAGAAAGAGATATTATTCAATAGCCAAAACTCCACAACAAAATGGAGTAGTTAAATAGAGAAACAAAATAGTTTAGCAGATGGTGAGGAAAATGCTAAATGAATCCAAGATACTGCATAAATATTGGAGAGAGGTAGTTGCTAAAATAGTGCATATTGATAATAGAGCATTATTGAGAGTCAATAATGACAAGACTCTTTATGAGATATGGAAAGACAAAATAGCAACAATTGATTATTTTAGATTTTTTGGTAGCAGATGCTTCATAAAAAGAATTGATGAAAAACTGGGTAAGTTTGAATTTAGAGCAGATGAAGGTATATTTCTTATTTATTATTGTAAAATTAAACCTATAAATGTTATAATAAAAGAACCAATAAAATAGTTGAAAGTGAAAGTATCAGGATAGAAGAATATGGAACACAAAGAATCAATGATCTAGTAGACATTCTTGAAATCATTGAAGAGGAAGAATTTGAAGAATCAGATGAAGATGAGAAGAAAGAGAAAAAGAACACTAAAACCCTATCCAAATATTCCAAGATAAATCATAATAAAAGTGACATCATCAAGGAAATAAATGAAGGAATTCACACCAAAAGAATGATGGTAAGTGAATTTGAGAAAGTTAATTTCTCTTTGTTATCCAAAACTTAGTCTAGAACTTTTTCAAAAGTTAGACATGATAAGCATTAGGTTAAGGCAATGGATGAGAAATTGAATCAAACAGAAAAGAATGATACTTGGGAATTTGTGCCTAGATGAAAAGATCATAATGTGATAGGAATAAAATGGGTTTACAAAAATAAGTTGAACTAAATTAGAGAAGTGACAAGGAATAAAGCAATATTAGTATGCAAAGGATATATTCAAATTAAGGGAATAGATTTTGAAGAAAAATTTTCACCAGTGGCAAGGTTAGAGGCTATTAGAATGTTTCTTGCATATGTGGTGTTTAATAATTTCAAAGTGTTTCAAATGGATGTCAAATCTACCTTCCTAAATGAGAATATAAAATAAAAGGTCTACATTGATTAGCTTGAGACTTTTATTCTCTCAGATATTAGTAGCCATGTATGCAACTTGAAGAAAGCACTGTATGGATTGAAACAAAAATCCCATAGCTTGGTATGAAAGACTTGATAAGTACTACAAGATCAAGGTTTCAAGAGAGGATTTGGTAATAGTAATCTTTAGATCAAAATAGTACGTGAGCATTAATTGATTGTTGTGGTATATGCTGATGACATAATTTTTGGAGGAAACATTAAGAAGATGACAAAAGATTTTTTCAAAAAAATAAAAAAAGAATTTGAGATGTCTATGATTAGATAATTGTCCTTTTTTAGGGTTACAAATATTTCAATCAAAAAAATAATTTCCATATCTAAAAGTAAATGTGCCAAATAAATGTTGACTAAATATAGTTTTGAGGATTTTGCACCAATTGGCACACCAATGAGTACATAAAATAAGGTGAGAAATGATGAAGATTCACCTATTGTAGATCAATCTTTGTATAGATATATGATTGGTAGTCTTTTATATTTGATATCATCAAGGCTAGACATCACCCATGTAGTAGGTAGGGTTGTAAGATATCAGTTAACTCCAAATAATAGTCATGTTCATTTGGTGAAGATAATATGTAGATATATCAAGGGGACATTGGATTATGGATTTTGGTATCCCACATGTAGAGATTTCACTTTCATTACTTATGCAGATTTAGATTGAGTAGGTTACTTAGAGGATAGAAATAGTATAAGTGGAGGATCTTTCTTCCTCAATGTTAGCTTAGTATCATGGCTAAGCAAGAAGCATAATTTAGTATAACTTTATAAAACTAAATTAGAATATATTTTAGTGGTATTGTGTTGTACTTAAGTGCTTTGGATGAAGCAAACTTTGGAAGATATCAAGGTAAAATGTAATGAAACTATTTCTATTTTTTGTGATAATGTAAGTGCTATTAATATTTTGAAGAATCCAATGATGCATTCAACAACAAAACATATTCCCATTCGTTATCACTTCTTGAGAGAGCAAGTTGAATATCAATAGGTTAAGATGGAATATATCAGTACTATAGACTAGATTATAGAAATTTTCACAAAGGCACTACCAAAAGACACATTTGAGTATCTACGACAGAAGTTGGGAGTATTTTTTTTAATTCCCACCATTGAGGATTAGCATTAGTTGAGGGGGAGATAAGAGTTAGCTCAAGTTAGGCCCTTTGTCATTGATGTAAAAGGGGGAGAAGAATAGAAATAGGTATAAGCATAGGTATAGGTGCAAAAAAAAAGTATAGGGAATAGCTATAGGTTGTTACAATAAGGGGGAGTTACTATATGTTTTTTAGATGGTAGTATGTGTAGGTTGACATGTGCAGTGTAATTTTTAGGATGTGGAAATTTTAGTTTGAGGTTTCCATGAATGATAAAGGGTTGTATTATTGGAAATTATTGTAAATATTGTCATTGATGTCAAAGGTCTAGCATTGATGATAAAGGCCCCATTGCATTTAATAGTGTTTTAAATATTCATATATAGGATAATGTGTGATAATATTTATTTAATATTAACAAATATATTTTTGGTTACATATAAGTCAAAAGAGGGCCCATGGAGAAGTCAAAGAGTCATGGGGTAAAGACAAAAGAGGAATGGGATGCATTTTCTCATGAAGAGTCATCTTCAAGAATTCCAAGAGTCATCATGTGAAGACAAAAGAGGGTATGATGTATTTTTCCATGAGGGACACTTTGAGGAATACAAAAAGTCACCAAGATAAATATAAAAGAGGAAAGGATGCATTTGATTATGAAGGGTCATCATGTGACTTTTCAAATGCAAGGATATGAAGGATCATGCAATTTTGGTGCCATTTTCCATGAGGATTAAAGGGTCACAAAGGGTGAATGCCAAAGGTCATTTGGAAAGCTATAAATAAAGGTTTGAGAAGCCATTTGAAATATGCGAAAGAGTAAAAGGTTTGTATTTGTTTGAGAGGAGAGAAAATCAAGATATATTGTAGAGTTCTATCATTTGTTGAGTAAGCAACATTGAGAGGTAGTTGTGTTTTATACACAAGATGGGTTAGTGCTCCTATGGGTTGTTGCTCAGAAATCTTTGTAAGGAGTTGGTGCTCCTATGGTTTGGTGCTCACAAATAGTTATTGTGTTGGTGCTTAGCAAAGAGGTTGGTGCTCCTACAAGTTGGTACTTGCAAACTTTGTAATTTGAGTTGGTGCTCATTCATATACTTGATATTTTTTTCATGGTTTTTCCCACTTTGGGTTTCCACGTAAAAATTTGGTGTCTCTCTCTTTCTCTCTTATGTGGTGCATGTTATTGTTTCAATTTTATGGCATTTATTGAATGTGTGATTAAGTTATTAAAGAAAAGCAATTAGATAAAGTAAAAGATATATATTATACTAATTCACATCCCCTATAAGTGTATTTCATGCTTAACATTTGTGACATAAAAATTAGACCAAATTATTTAAACTAAAGGTTTTAGTGTGTTTATTAATACAATAAAACTATATTTGTCACTGGATCATTATATCATTTTGACCCTTTCTAAGCAGGTTTTATAAGTTTAACATAAATATTCTAGCCTAACGTATGCATTGTGTTTATTGAACACACCATAAACTTTGACCTATAATATTTAGCCATGGTCCCCTTTGTATAAATCCAATAGGCTTAGGTATAAAAAATCTAGCCTAAAAGTTCATTTTACATTTAATAAACCTAAAATGAACTTTATCCTAAGGTTTTTAAACCTATGTCCCCACCTAAGTTCTTTGATTTAAAACATAACATAAAATTCTTTATCCTAAGTCTATTTATGTTTATTAATATGAAATAGACTTAGGTAAAACCAATATCCTAAGTTCTTGTATGCCCATGTGATAACTTAAGGTTTGTGCATTTTTGTAGATCCTATGGGTCACGCTTCATCATGGAAGGATGATCCAATGGTGAAAAGATGTCAAGTATTTTTCAATGGAGCTCTGAGAACCCCTAGAGGTGACAAGTGGCATAACCATGAGACTCAAGACCAAAAGAAGCCAATAAAAAGGAGGTTCTGAATCTCAATCTATGATTCATGGTACCTCATGGGATCTTGATCTGATAGTGAAAAGAAAATGAAACATTTTTAAATTCTAATGGCTTGTGATTCAAAATGCATTTATGATAAATTCCATGAAAGGTTCTAGATTGATGCCACGTAAGAGTCACATAAGCAAAAAGTGACAAAAGAAGATATTTTGTGTGTCTCAAAATGAAAAAGTCTAAAGGCAAAGGTAAAAATCAAATCCAAATGTTGTATGAGCCTAACTCCAAATGAGCTACTACCATTAAATATTTGAATCCCTAAACTTACATAAAAAGGCCCTACATAAACTTGGATTGGTTACCAGTGAATTCAAAGAAAGCTTAATTGTGTTTGTAAGCATGAAATATCTAACTAGAGACCATTTACAATCCAATTTTAAATAATTTACAAGCATAAAATCCATGTCATCTTGAAGACAATAATTAAGAGATGAGATGGAGCTATACCTATTTATAGACAATGAACAAAAGGTTTTCAAGGATATGGAGCTAGACGTCACAACCCTGAATAATGGAAACAAGAATTGGTTCAAACTCTTCTTTACCATAGAGGGGATAAAACCCATCACCAAGAAGGATTAGAGGATTACCATGGTAAGTAAAGGATACTGTGAACTAGTTGTGGTTCAAATGGTTGGCTTCCACCATGCAACTACTAAACTAGAGGTACTTCACTACATTGATGTCCTTGCTAGAATTTTCATTGATTATAGAGTTGATGGTGATTGGATTATCCATGAGGGAATATCTAAGAGAGTAGACTAAATTTCCCCAATAGCCTTTGAAATATATTACAAGCTCTCAAAACCCCATGTGGACCTACCCACAATCAAAGGATGAACCATTGAGCATGACTTAGATACCATCCTTATACCATGATTTCTCCAAGGGAACCATGTATTTTATGGCTTTGAGGGAAATGTCCTAGTTTTCTAGTTTAGGGAAGGGATTAGGGTTATCACGACCCTATTAAATAGATTATATATAGCCCCCATCACCACTTATGTCAACAAGACCTAGGTGTCCTATGTTTACTTTATGGTGGAGAAAGAGATTATTCCACCAATTAGGGATATGATCAGTGTCTTCCTAGAGAAATAAATCATCATAATCAAAAGGGAGATAAGAAATTATTTTTACATGATGTGTTATTTACTACATGCCCTAATATCTTCCACCAAGCTCCCCAACATCAAGAACTAGTCACCTAAAGTCATAACCACCATCTACCACCACTATTCAAAATAACACATCTTCAAGTATATGCACCACATGTAATTCATATGTGACTATGTTTATCCTATGTTGGTAGAGTCCATCACAAGGATTCCCATGCCCAGGGTTCCCCCTTTGATCAATAAGTATGTGGATATAATGGGTGATATATGGTTTTATCCAGATTACATGATTATTAGAATTGATGGAATTTTTACCCAACCCTATATGTTGCCAATCTACATTCCTCCTAAGCTATTAGAATAATAAATTGTTAGGTTGTGGAGCTAAAAGCTTCACCAAGATGCAAATAGGAGAAGTTACGGAGGATGCAGAGTTGCCAAGAGTTGCAGAATGCATTACAAAGAAACCAGCATCGGTCTGATCAACCGACGTCAGTCAGACAGTAGTGGAGAAGCAACCGGCATGGGTTACCAGTCGACCGACATCGGTCATGGAGGTGCCAACATCAGCAGCCTGTACGTGAACATGTAGTTTGCATGTTGATTCTAGAGAGTCTATTTTTGGACTGTTAGTTTGCATGTTAAAGGCCAGTCATAGTCTTGAGTTACGCATCTAATTATTGTAATTAAGATAGTCTAATTATTATAAGCATGAGATCTGTATATGGACTCATGGGCTATATTGTAAAACTTGTAACTAGAGAGTAAGAGAGCAATAAGCTCCTTCTGAGAAAAGAGAGCAATGGTGTGTTCCTCCTAGTGCCACAGTACCAAGGTGGGTACTGGATTCGAGAATTAGTAGGGTTCTTCATATTTGTATGATCTTAGTCAGCAGGATAGCATGGCTTCTTTTGGAGATCTACAATGGTGAGTAAGGTCTAGTGATTTGTAGGTAGCAACAAAGAGCAAGAGATCTACTTGGAGTATGGTTGTGTACTTGACATATTGGCATCATGTTACTGACGGGTTGGAGTGGTGAACATCAATTCTGTATTGGAGTTGATTGTTGGGACCAAGAGAGAGAGGGAAGAAGGTCTTGAGGCATGGCAAACCTTTAAGGTGGAAGAAGAAGTGGCATCTTCTTTATTGTATATTCTTCTGAGTGATTATTAATACAATTGTGTATTATCTCTCATATTCTTGTGTTATTTCATATTTCTAGTTACTTATTGATTCTGGTTAAATTCTGTGTTTAGTTGCTAATACAAGAAGTAATCATATGTGCTCTATTGGTGGAGCAAGATCCTAACACATGGTATCAGAGCATTGGTTGTAGGTTCAAGAGCTGATACCATCATGTGGTATCAAAGCTTTTGGTTGGGTTACTAACAGGTGGTTTTAGGTCTGGTTAGTGTGTGTTGATTACAGGGTAATCACAGGGGTTTCTGATTGAGTGGGAGTATAGCAATGGCAGAAGAAAGTAAGCTATGGATAGAGAAACTGAATAGCACGAACAGTCTGATTGATGGAAAGAAAGAGCAAGGAAACAAAGATTTTTGGTTGCTAGAAGATCAGTATGAAGAAGGAGCAGGTATTGCAGGTAATATTGCACATAGTGTTCTGGATAAAGTAGAATCTTGGTTCACAGTTTCTGTTGCCTCTTTTCATGCAACCCAAAATAGATCATATTTTTATGAGCATGTCCAGGGAGACTTTAGAGAGATTTATTCAGGGGTTGGAGAGCCTTGTCAGATAAATGAAGAAGGGGAAGTGAAGCTAAAATTGCAGACAGATGACACACAGGTGTTGAAGGAGGTCATGCAGGTTCCAGTCTTGGAGATGAGTCTAATTTCTTTAAGAAATTTGGGTGATGAGAGATGCATAGTAACTCTTACAGTGGATGCACTTGAATTAGATGGTGGTAAGAAAGTAGGTATCCTTTATCTATCTACTTATATTGCTGATTCACCTTCTATTGCAGAGATGTGGCTTCGTAGGCTTAGTCACATATGTAGAAGGAAAATGTAGGTTTTGAAGCAAAAGTCAGATGTTTTTGACAAGTTAAAGAACTGGAAAGCCTTGGTGTTCATGGAGGAGATGACGGATAGAGATCAGGTGAGGGAACTAAATTATTCTGAGCAAGGCTGTGTTGATTTGAATAGGATTTTGATCCATGGAGAGCTCACGGGTAAAAAAAGTTATCACTCACAGGTGAACACAGGTACCGGCATCAGTCAGACAGTAACTGCCATCGATAACAGGAAGACCGACATCGGTCATGAAGGAACTGACATCGATAGAAAGGATACCGGTGTCAGCCAAGGAGATGACGTTGGCAGTCAGGTTCAGTGTAGGGAACCGACATCGATCGAGAGCAGATTGCGAGATGGCCGAGATCAGTCACTGGAATAGATATTGGGTGGACAACAAGCTGTCAATAGGTCTCAAACGCCCATATGGAGGTTAGAAAGGGTAAGTGAACCTAATATTCATTGTTCACCTTCTTTATATTGCTTATTGATGGTCAAGAACCAGGAAGACGTGAAGAGGCAATGCAGGTATAATCTAGATACAGTGGGAGCTTGGCATGGATGGGGAGTGTGAGTCCTTCGAGAAGAACCAAATAGGTATTTGTTGGTAGAGTTGTCAGCTGGAAGTAAGCACTGCGAGACGAAATGGATTCCCAAGTTAAAGAAGAGAGTGGATGGACACGTGAGATGGAAGGCCAAGGTATATGGTCTTGAGGAAACTGCAGGACAGTGGTATAGGTTTGACAGGTGGATGACTAAGCATGGATTTAGTTAATGTCAGTGTAACTATTGTGTTTATCTTACCAGGTGGATAATGGTTACAACATTATCTTGTTACTGTATGTGAATGGTATACTAGTTATAGGTTTAGAGATACAGGGTTTTGCTGAGCTAAGGGTAAGGTTAGTTCAGAGGTATGTCAGGAAGAATTTAGAGCAACAAAATTCTTTGGCATAAGAGACATGGAGATTTTATCTCCAGTGGGAGTTGGTGTGAAGACGGTGTTCGTTGGGTTCATGATGCAAAATTAGAAAGCACACAAAGGGCTAGACAGTTCAAGCTTAGCTTGAAACAGGGTTCAAAATCACATGAGGTCTAGTGTAGACCTGAGTTTTCCCAAGCAGTGGGGGTTGTCAAAAAGTATAGAGCCAATTCGGGGAAGGAGTACTGGAGGGTAGTTCAGTGGGACTAGCAGCAGGTTAACATGTTATGTAGGGTCAAGGTCTTCACTACATGGAGATGTAGGTTCGGATGTGGCAGGTTACTTAGATGACAGGTGTAGCATCACAGGATATGTGGTGGTTGGTCTTCAAGATTGATCTTGAAGAGGGAAACAAGCCAGGAATAATTTAGATGGTGTACAAGTACAGATACAGGTGCATCGATTTATCTCCAAGTGGGAGATTGTTAGGTTGTGGAACTAAAAGCTTTACCCAGATGCAAACAAGAGAAGTTACAGAGGATGCAGAGTTATGGAGAGTTGTAGAATGCATTGTAGGGAAACTGGCATCGTTCTAATCAACCGAAGTCAGTCAAACAGTAGTGGAGAAGCAACCGGTGTTAGTTACTAGTCGGCTGACATCGGTCATGGAGGGGCTGGCGTCGGCAGCCTGTACGTGAACATGTAATTTGCATGTTGATTTTGGAGAGTCTATTTTTGGACTGTTAGTTTACATGTTAAAGGCCAGTCATAGTCTTGAGTTGTGCATCTAGTTATTGTAATTAAGATAGTCTAATTATTGTAAGCATGAGATCTATATATGGACTCATGGGCTGTATTGTAAAACTTGTAACTAGAGAATAAGAGAGCAATAAGCTCCTTCTGAGAGAAGAGAGCAATGGTGTGTTCCTCCTAGTGCCACAGTACGAAGGTGGGTACTAGATTGGAAAATTAGAAAGGTTCTTCATATTTATATGATCTTAGTCAGTAGGATAGCATGGCTTCTTTTGGAGATCTACAATGGTGAGTAAGGTCTAGTGATTTGCAGGTAGAAATAGAGAGCAGGAGATCTACTTGGAGTATGGTTGTGTACTTGACGTACTGGTAGCGTGTTACTGACTAGTTGGAGAGGTGAACATCAATTCTTTATTGGATTTGATTGTTGTGACCAAGAGAGAGAGGGAAGAAGGTCTTGAGGAGTGGCGAACCTTTGAGGTGGAAGAAGTGGCATCTTCTTTATTGTATATTCTTTTGAGTGATTATTAATACAATTGTGTATTCTCTCATATTCCTGTGTTGTTTCATATTTCTAGTTACTTATTGATTCTATTTAAATTTCGTGTTTAGTTGCTAATACAAGAAGTAATCATATGTGCTCTATTGGTGGAGCAAGATCCTGACATAAATTTCATCACAACTCCTTCATGATGTTGATATGGTTTTCAAGGAAAAAAAATTAAAGTCTTCTCCATCCCTTTCCTTTAACCATAGGAGGAAATCTTTTACAAGATTGGAAAGAGGTAGAGACCATGTACAAACATAAAGACTCTTCTGTATTTCAATTGGATGATCTTAGCTAGTGGTATATTAATAATGTAGTAGGCCCATATTTGAAGAATATTGAATTTCCTAAGCCAATCTATGAACACTAGTTAGGTCCTCATGATACCTTGTATATAAAGGCCATAAATTTTGAGGAAGTGTTGGCCAGGTTTAAAAATACCAACCTCTAACTCATGCACAAATTGACTAATGATAACAAACTAGTAAGGGACATATGGCATATGCATCCCCTTCAGTACCATTTTTTCCCTGGCCCTTTTAGGCCACCTCAAGACCAACCTTTAGATGTAGCTCCCACAGCCCCAAAGATAAGCTATTCAAGGAAATAGCAAGGAAAAGTTGGAAGAGAGACCTACAGAGAGACCTTCATCCTCAAAAATCCTTCAAAGACCACCATCCCTAGTTGAGAACTTAGAGTTTATTACCCTTGAGCCTAATGAAATAGTAGAAGGTGCACTCAAAGACCTTGTTAAATCTTACGGCTATAAGGAGGAAGAAGCACAGATTAAAGAGGCCCAACTTCAAACAAAGAAAGATGAGGGAAATAAAGGGAAGGAAATATCCGTTGACATAGTCCTAGTAGCATAGCCAAAAAGGAGAAAATAAGAGTTAGCATTGGTCCCTATTAGATCAAATAAGAGGTCTAGGTTGACTCTCACTCATCCCACAAGTGAGATACACTTATTAAATGAAGAGTTCCTCATCTATGGACCGATTATCCCTTAATGGTTTGTGTATGGAAAGCTACAAAATATCCCTTCCCACTCCCACTTTTGGGCCTTGATCTAATATATTAACATTGATGTTCATGAAGAAATCAAGCCATAGATCAAGGATTTAATGAAGGAACAAGAATAAAGGAGAATTAAGGCCACTATAGGACTAGATAATAAGAAAATGAATGCTTTAGGAGAATAAATAAACATAGGAGTAGAGATCCCAAATCCTCCAAAATACATAGAGCCAATTACTACAATGCAATTCAATCTAGAAATAGCTAGATTGGAAAGTGTTACTATAAGGAAATCCATGGTAGGAACTAAAGAGTTCACTTTCCATAAGGTTAAACCCTTTATAGGCTTAACCCTAGTTGGAGGGCCACAACTTGGTGAAGTTCCTATTTATGATGAAGCTATTGATATCCTACGAGAGGCTCATAATGCCCAAGTCAGATCTAGCATTAGGGGCATGACACAAAAAATAGAAATTTTAGAAAAGGATAAAATAAAACTTGGAGACACATGCCATTTTATTTCATGCCTAATGAAATAACAAACATGTTTGAAGAATCAGTCTTTGATATGTTTGGTTATTTGAAATCAATAAAGCTAAGGCAAGATACATTAAGCTAATAAGGTAAAGTGGCCAAAGGGTTAATAACAAAGTGGCAGGAGGTAAAAACTAGAATAAGGGATCTCATTAGCATTTTAATTAGGAATAAGATTCCTAAATTTAAATATATTAGCCTAGATCAATCGAATGCCATATTTGGGATAATAGTTGACAATATCCTTAGTCTATGTATTTGGAAAAATAATTTAGATAGACACTTGGCTAATGATAAGGAATTGATCACTAGGACTAAGCAGCTCTTAGGTACTATGCTAGCTAATCCTACCAAGATTACAGCCCTAGGGATTATTGATGATGTAGAGTACAAACATAGAGTCACTTTAGTGATGATTGAAGTAAAGGGAAAGAGCCATTTTAAGTTAGGTAATGATAATGGAAGGATTTTAGGCATGACCTTCATGATAGAGGAAAAGATTGTAGAAGCTAGGAGCATAAAAGAAGCTATGGTCAGAAATGATAGGGACCTTGATGACCTATCTAGATAAGAAGAAGTCTGCCTCCTAAAGCTAGATGTTGATCTAGAGCTTATCAAATAACAATATTAGAGGGCCATAGAACTTTTGTAAGAGAAACAGTTGAGTCCTTTGGTGATGGGCCCACCTAGTTAATTGATATTCCTTCTTTGTAAAAATAATGTAATATTTGAAATAGGGAATATTATTTTGTAAGGTATATTCTAGTTTGTTAGCATATTTCCTCTAGGTTAGTCTGATTTTGAGAAACAAATGTATTCTATAAATTTCTAAAGAAGAACAATTGTCCTCATCTTTTGTATAGTTGTATCTTGTAACTGATGAATGTAATATCGTATATTTCTATAAAATCCATGTATTATCATCTTATAAAGGGATATATTTTGAGAAAATTTCATATAATTGGAGCAATTAATGCAATCAATGAATTCTACAAATATTTTTCATATTTGATGTGTCAATTGTTAATATACATTTTCTCTCAATTACTAGTTTTATGTCTTAAATTTGAATAGTTTCTTTGAATTCTGGGTTGCACCTTTAATCGTAGGGTTTCTAATTTATGAATTTTATAGATTAGTTGAAGGATCTTGGATTTTCTTCACTTCATTTTTCTCCATATCCAGATGTGCAAATGCTATTTGATTATAGTATTAAATCTCTAAAGTAGACCTAGTTCTTACTTATGATTAGTTACATCATCCTTCAAATGTTTTAGACTAAAATAAGTAATCACTTGTTTTCATTCTGTCCTACTCTTCTCATTTTCTTCTTTTTTAACAATATCACTTTAGTTTAAGGTTTGTTATAAATATCCATTTATATTAGTCTGTAGCATAAGTTTGGATCATAATTCATTACACATTAAAATAGACACTTATAATTTACATAGAATTGGACCATGATGGCTCCCAACCTTAAATTAACATAAATTTGTGGGAATAGTTAAGCATTTCTTTGCCACTATTTCACCATAGGTAGCATCAAGTTACCACAACCTACTACTGATGATTTGAATTCCTGGAATTATAAAATGAGAAGTGTTATTGAACACTAAGGACATATGTGGCACACATAGAGGCATAAACAACATCTTATGGGACTTTACATAGGAAATAAGGGAGGTTGACAAAGAGTTAGATTATAATAGATGATATCAAGAGCTTGATTACTAAGATTAAATCCACTAGTACAAGATGAGGGAACATCAAAGTGACAAAGAGGAATGTTTGGCTAGGATAGTTATAGCTAAGGAAAAATAGATACATCGACTATATATGCAAGCACAAGAGAAACCCCATGTGATTTCAATCAATCCTAATAGATTCAAATTACCAAGATTCATAGTTCCCATTCATTTACATGAGCTTACACCCATACCAACTCAAGGACCCATCATTATTTAGGATCATCAAATGCAATCATGTTAGCCTTCTTAGACTCAAAACTCTAACTTCAGTATTTATAGCTTGGTCAAGACCACTCTTACTATTCGAGTATGGACCAATTTTATGCCCATCATTTTCATTTTAAAAGGATTCCCAATCATGTGGAGAAAAAATAAATACTATGAATATAAAAAGGAGAGTTCTTTAAGTGATAACAATAAATAAATAATCATTGGCAATTCCCCTTGTGACACTAGGCAAAAAGGATTAGATGTACTATTAGAATATAATAGGTATGATCATTCAGAGTAGAATACTAATGAGGATATGTCCAAGGATCAAGAGGAAGAAGATGATTACAATGAAGAAAGGAATATTTGTGCCATTTTATAATATACCTAGGAGTTTGAGTTGCATCTTCCTTAGGTAGATGAGTTTCTACTCTATACAATGGAAGATGAGATCGAGGGTGAATAAATCATTGTAAGGAATTGCATGATTCAATAAGAATACCCCAATAAACTCAAAAATAGTGTCTAAGCACTAGTAACTAATGAGGAAATCCCTGATTTGATCAAAATAATGTTGAAGGATATGTTTGTGTGCAAGGTGACTATGATTTAGACAAGGTTGAGGAATGCATATTTATTAGATAGGTCAGGGGGTAGGAGGTAGCAATAGTTACCCAATTAGATCAACCTTTTTATGGGTTAATAAATAATATATTTGGCATATTTAATGATGGCTATCAAATATTGAACTACCTTGCATATACTTGTGTGCCCTTCTAATACATCATAAGCCTATTTTGGCCCCAACCTCCTAGTGAGTAATACAAATATGAGGGGGATGCTAGAGTAGCAAGTGGACTTAAGGCCTGTTATCCAAAACATCTTTTAAGGGAGTTTATAGAATATATAATGGGATCACAAATGTAGCCTATTGAGTTCATGAGCTTCCCAAGCATCAAAGTCACACATTCTAAGATTTTTAATGACCTACATGAGCTAGGAATGGAACTAGGTGTAGCAAGGTTTAAGAAAGATCAACTAAAATTTTGGGACATCTTCCACTCTAGTGAGAAACGTATGCATGATGGGATGTATACATTCATTGTGAAGGGGCCCAAACTAACTAGCTTCCACACACTAGTATCTCAAGCTCACCTCCTTCATAGTAGACTAACACCAATCAACCTCCATTTATCACATGTCAACATGTTCATGCACATTAGAAGAGACTTAAAAGGATTTTTGTTTGACCCAAGTGGTCTAGGACCCATATTCCCACTCTATACATATTAGAGAAGATTAGATTATTTTTATTTTCCCTAAGTTCATTCACACATCTTCATTGTTTCTTGTTTTCCCTATCCTTGTTAAGGGTAAGTTCTGATTCACTAGGTAGGCTCAACAAAAAGCCAAACATGTACTAAAAAGGTAAAGTATGTAATCGTGCATAGTGAAGGAAAGGCAAAAAAGTGTACAAAATGCTAAGGTGGGTCCTTACACATGCATGGACCACACTTTCAATTCAAGAAGTTATCATGCTTCAATGACTCTTTGCTAAATGGATTACTGCTTAACAATAAAGTGGCCCATAGAGGTCACCAAAAGTGTTGACTTTATAAGTAACCACTAGATTGTATAGAGCTTACAAGGATCTTATAGAAGGTTTACACACTAGTGATGTTTTGTATTAATTAAATCAAGATGAATGCAAATGTTTCCCATCTTTGCCCACACTTTAAAAAAATAGTGCAAATCTACGAATAAATTGAGAGTCAATATGTGTTCATAAATATATTTTAATGAATGCCCCATGTAGATATTATACATCTCAAAAGTTAAATGCTGTACGTTCAAGGACATAAAGCCCTGAATAATTAAATAGAATAGGGAGAGATACACAAAATTTAGTTCTAAGTCATGATAAGTGTTACCAATATATTTAATCTTCATATGCATTCTTATTAAAAAGCATCCTTACATCTCGATGATGAATTCTTATACCAAATAATATATTTTCACTTTTACACTCTTATAAATTATAGAGTGCACCTTATGCAAGATGCAACTAAATAATAAAGTGAGTACACACTTGCATCATGAGCGCAAAGATCAACTAGGATAATAAAGAACAAATAATGGCACACATTACTTTCCAATAATACTCTTGACTTGCATAAAATTTTACTAAGTCCCAAGCATGCAATTTTTAATGCACATGTAATTCCAAATAGTTGCATGCCAATCCCTCCCGTGTGTACATCAATAACTTGAAAAACTTAATAAACCCTGCATAGCTTACACATCTAAAAGCCTAGATGGATTAACAAGTGGTAGACAAGGTATAGGTGTTAGTTGCGAATACTTTAGCATATAACAAAGGAATGTTAGAATAAGATGGACAATGAAAATAACAAATCTAACTACAACCTTAATGAGGTATGATGGATATTCATAGGAATATGGATAATGGTGGATCCCAAAGAAATCAAGTTGTTGATCCTTATTCATTTCCATTGAAATAGAAGCATGGGTATACAATTATCATGTTAGAGTCTCAATCCACTTATTAATCATCATTAAGAATTTTAACCACCATAATAGTTGGTATAATCAATCAACAACCCATGGACATCCCATTTCTGATATAAGCCTAGTCTTTCCTTGTAAAATGGGTCAACATTTTTTAGGCAACCTCATGCTATTAAAATTTGACCTCCAAGAGCACTTCGATTTGTTGAACCTTGTATGTTAATGAAAATTGAGTTCACCTCCCTTCATTCATATTGTATTATGTGTGTTATTTGTGTTTGTTGATCTTTATCTATAAGAGATGTTCACCCCTTTCATTATTTTCCATTCCTAGCATCTTTGTGAAAAACTTAGAACTCACTTATAGTTTATATTCTTTGTGCACTCATGTCTATATAGGCTTTATATGTGGATAACCTTTGTCCCTCTCAAAATTACAATATGTTCTCATGCCTCCATATGAAATACTTATGAATTCAAAGTGTATTCAATGGAATGTATGTGATATTATCTCATTCTAAAAAGAATTTAATTTTTCCATGGTATTAGGAGCACTAGCTTTATTCTTGTTTTATTTGTAGACACCTAAAATTGGCCATTGATAACATCCAATTAGGATTTTGACCAATTTTTACCCAAAATGTATAATTTGGCCTAAAAACACTAAAACATGCTAAATGATGTGAAACTGACATATTGAAGTGCAAATCTTGGCTAGGGTATCCCTAAATGGGGCAATGCAATTTATGGCCCAGCTAATGTTGATTAGATCATTTTCAGTCAAAATGCCAATTTTGCACCTAGGTGCTTTGGATTGCTCTTTCCTATTAAATATTATAAACTAGACACATGCCTTTGTTATTTGTTTTTGGTAACATCCTAAATAGGAATATGGATCTAATGCATCTAACATTGCCTTCCAATTCTAAACCAGTCGAAATTTGGACCAATAATAAGGCATTCTGATCAATTTGAGTAATTTGTGCACAAAGTGCTTAATCATGTTTTAGAGATAATTAACCCAAATCAAGGTATAATTATTAATTCCATGAAAACTTGTTGAAAAATTATTTTTAGAAAAGAATAGTGAAAATATACATCATCAGGTGACTTCATTTCTTAGAAAGACATTCCTAGGCCATAAATGCCACAAATATCAAGATTCATACCCTCCATGCCTCATCAATGCCTTCCATGATGCCCTATATGCCTCTTAATTTCCCCGTATAATTTCATGATGAGGATAATTATAAAGTAAATTCCAAAAATTGAATTAATCCTCAACCACATATCTCAATCTCAATATGGATGGTTCATGTTGATTCTGATCATTCTCAAAAAATTATAAAAAGGGAGTCCATGAACATCATTTCTAAGCTATTTTGGTGCAATGTTATTATGCTCAAATATCTTAAAAAGTCTTGATAATGAAAATATATAATGCACAAATGATTCCAAAATCCATTGCAATTAGTGTTACCATGCCAAATTGATTCCAAGCCAAGCCAAGCCACAAGTGAAAGGTGCCAAGGAGAGATGGAGGTATCCAAGCTTCCATTCCTAAGGACTTCATTAGTATAAGCTGATAAAAACACTACAACAAGCATTTTGGAGCATCCAAGGAAGGTAAAATAATTTTTTTTTTGCATTTTAGTTGTATGTTTTATTCATGTTTGTTAACTAAGGTCTCCCTAATGTCTAGGCCTAGATCTGTTATACTAGTTATTGTGTTTCTTTAATTTTGTTTTCATTTTGGAACTGACACAATACTAACCATCCTTTCTTGAGTCAAATTCCTAGATCACATTATGGCATGCCTGATGGGACTAGACACATATCACACCTAAATAAGATCATTTTGCAACTTTAAAGTATTCATTTTAACCCTTAAAACTCTTGTAAATTAATTTTCTAACTTTATTTTGCCATTTTTGTTTACCACAGTTTTACACAATAACTAACATCAGTATGTAAGACTGACTTTGGTTACATATCTTAACCGATGTTAGTTACGAAAATATACATTGGTTGTATATCTTTCATCAATCATATTGGTATAATTAATGTTAGTTGGATAGATGACATTAGTTAGAAAATGTAACCATCATCGGTTATATAAACTAATGTCAGTCTCTATGTTTTTCTTAAAACATAGAACTAAGAGATCATTTTATAAAGTTTATTGTTTCAAACCAAAAAGAGATTCAAAGCTAAAGGACATGCTAATATTTTTTCTACAAGACCAAGCTTGAAATTTGACAAAAACATGTTTAGATCACCTTTTGTATGAATAAAAATCAATTAGGAACCTTGTTTTGGTGTTTAACAAAAGAATTTAGATGTTTATAGTGAATGTTTACAATGTTTCCAATTAAGACCAAGGGGTCAAATGGAAACCACCAAATATTTCATTTGGGCTTAAAATTGAACACACTTGTCAATTTTTGTTTCCAATAGTTGTTTAATTAGATTTTGTTTAGAAAAAAGAGGAATGTTGTGTGTATGATCTTCCATTTGTCCCCTTTAGGGAACCGTTGGAATCAAAAGTGTCATTCTTATTGAAAATAGCCTAGTCTAAGGCTTATAAATAATGTCATCTAAAGCACTCCCCAAAAACTCATCAATGTTTGGGTGACCTTGAAAATGACCCTAAAGTCTTTGTCTTAGTATTTTATTTTTATGCAAACTTGGTTTGTGAGGGGGACATCATCACCTCCCATGAGTTCTTTAGGGAAGATTTGACCCGAGGTTTCATCTCCTAGCATTGACTTCACTTTCTCCTAATTAGATTTTCACACAAGACATATCTGCATTTGGACATCTTACTACACTGAGTGAACAACATGATGTAGTGGTTATAAAAAGGATTAGACCTTTTTACAACTGGCCAATGCCATGGTCACCCGATTTTCATGCTTATCTTTTACATCATTTGACATGAAATTCATTATGCAATTGATTCCCCTAGAATGATTAAAACCTTGCTAGTTTTAGTCAACCCCACATGCCATACCCTTGGTAGGATTTGGACAATTATACTTAGTGTATTTTGGCCATTTTTGCTTGGTATGTTTTTGGAATAAAACTTGTTTTTTTTAATAAACCATGTCAAAACAATGTATTTAAGTTGAGGAGGGTAGTGTTATGCTGCCCAAATCATGTCAAACCATTTGTGGCTTTGAGTCTTTTAAATATAGCATTGATCACATCATTCAATCATGCTTACACCATTAGATTACGCAATTTATTTCAATACGTATTTCACCTTGTATCAAAAACCATTTGTTTCAAAGCATTTTGTGTATACCATTTAGACCTTTATTTTGTGTTGTCATGTTTTCCAATCTTATCTAGTTTGTTTGGTCAAATCCTAGTTTTTAACATTGAATTTTCAATTTGCCTTGTCAAATTTGGATTCAAACATTGATTGATTTATATTTAGGCCTTAATTCATGGGGATAATACATATATATTTCTCTTTTTAGTTACATAACTTTGATTAATCAGTTACCGAAATTTGAAAAATATTGATGGTTTATTTGTTCAGTACCTATCCTTATCATTATTTGTGACTTTATTTGGGAAAACATAGACTTTATCAAAGATCATTTTGTCTTATGCCTTATTCTAACTGATCATGTTTATGTTTTATTCCATGTGTTGGGTTTATGTCAAAGTTGTTTCCAAACTTGTTAGATTAAATCAAATCACATCAGCCTTTGTTTCAAGTCTAGTTTTTGATGACATTTTGGCCAAATTTCATAGTGTATGCCTATTTATTTGAGCCTAAATTTTGACTCTACATTTGAATAAAAGACCTCATAATTGAACTTTTCCCTTTCTTAGTTTAGATAGTATTTGGAACACTTTGACCTAGACCTTTGAAATGCTAGTTTTTATTCAGATGCTTGACCTTTTGTGTGTATGGCATTTGACGTTAGACATTTGATGTTATGATATTTTATTCCAAGACTTATCACAAACCATTTTGGAGATAAAACTCCACTTTTAGACCATATTGGAGATACATCTCCACTCCTTTGACCAAGTTAGACCAAGATGGAACCATTTGTCCTTTGGACATAATTTTTTAAAGTTTATAGAACTATAAGCCTTTTTATTTCAAATATTTCATCATTTACGTGGATATGTATAGCGACACCTATGGTGGTGTCATGTATAATCCACCTTATGATATAATAGCTACAAAAAATCTCACTTGGAACCCCTATACAGAAATATTTTATAAGGAGTTTTATTATTATCCCTACAATACTCCATATGGGAACATAGTCAAAATCTACAAAATCTAAATCAAGACCCTGATTTGCATAAAGAGGCTTGGGAGGAGTAATTTGAAGATCCTGCTATAGATAATGTTATTTGGGATATGGATCCCTACCATCTTAGCAATAATTAGTACATAGAACATAGTCAAAAACCAACTTTTGAGACAACTCACAACTGGGATGATATGGTTTATGAAGAAGACTTGGATGCTTTGGATTATGTAAGTAATCAAGAGCAAAAACATCATACCACTTCTATTCTAAGACCATAATTTCACACCATTTACATAACAATACCTCATCCTTCAGTTTATATGATAAATCAAGATCTACAACACCCTTTCATCATTATAAGACCTAATCCTTTGGCTTGTGTGAGAAAACAAGCCCCAAAACACCCTATCATTACCATCTTAGGACTTTGTCCTTTGGCTCATACA
Source organism: Torreya grandis (assembly GCA_037957365.1). Taxonomy (NCBI): domain Eukaryota; kingdom Viridiplantae; phylum Streptophyta; class Pinopsida; order Cupressales; family Taxaceae; genus Torreya; species Torreya grandis. Next base: position 659,144 of record JARHVA010005299.1, read on the forward strand.
ATAAATCATGCTCCCTAAGGCCCTACCATTATCCAACCACAATCCATTCTTCCTTCATTACCAATCCCATCCAATCATTCGAAGACCAAGATGTGTTCAAAACTGGTATTTTCCAACTCATTAGAAATGTAAGCCAAGAGAACCAACCAATCTGAGATGTTTTTGTTGAATCAACCATTTGTGATAAGTTAGGCTATGATGAATCACCTATTAATCCTCTCGCAATTGTCAAGGAGTCTTATCCTAACAAGACAATCTCTATCGAGTCACTTCTTATTGATTATAACCTCCTTTGGGAAAATCATTACCTTGACCATGCACCTATATTTCAAGATCCTCCTATTGACAAGCTAGTCTTTAAAGAGTTGTATTTTGACCTATTTCCCATCCTATAGGAGTCTCACTTTGACAAACAAGTTTTAATAGAGCCTATTATGCCATCCCAGGCTATTACTTATCCAATACCAAATATTTAGTAAGACATCATTGTAACAAAGTACCCATCAAATCAAGAATCAGAGTTAGATTCAGGTTATATTCTTAAACCGACATTAGATTTAACATCAAAATCACAATCAACATCAAATTCAGAGTCCCTTGAGTTAAAATTATATTTAGAAGAAGAATACATTCATGGCCATTAAAATATTGGTTATGCATGCCTCATAAATTAGTTTAAATACATTTGTGATCCTTCTACAATTTTTTAGGATGATTACTTCAAATTTGACATAAGTTATCCTAATATATTCTATGAGGATTGTATAGCCTATCCCCATTCCATTACTATTCCATAGGCCATTACCATCAACTAAAATGGCCATATCATTAACATTCCATATCCCACAAGTATCGATTGGGATCGACAAAATCACATTTTGTTAAACTGCATCCATGGTGACACAGCAGTTGAAGAAGATCAAAGAGGCCAAGACAACATTCATGTAGTAAAAGAACACTCTCCTAGTAAAACCTTTTTGAAGGTGCTAAGGTATAATCAAAGTCAAAACTGAGCATCTTCTAGTGAAACATATTTGGAAGCACTAGAAGATAATCAAAGTCAAAAGTCAACATTCCTAAGTGAAACCTTCTAGAAGGTGCTATGGGATAATCAAGAAAACTTCATTGGTGAAAACCTCTTTGAGGCACCAATAGATGGGCACAAAATTTCTTCACTATTAGATGAAGCCAAAATAAGAGATCAAATAAAAATAGCTTTCTATTTATATCCTAATTAGAAGGTAGTTAGTCTCAAGATCAAAAAAAAAAAAAATCTTATGGTCCTATTGAGAGAACATGTCTTCAACCCTACCATAACCAAAATTATGTTGAATCTGAAATCAAAAATATTACATGTGACTGAATGTCATGATCTTATTTTGTTTCCCAACAATTCAACATTCCAATTCCTCTACCATTCCATTTCATAGTCAAACCTACCATCCATTATTTGTCCTTGTTTACCATCCATGGCTGCCCTTTCCTTTGTAGAGGCTATAAAGATACCTTGTCTCAACATTTAAAGGAATCAAAATCAATGACCAATGAAGATCACAAAATCATTCTTGACAACCAAATTTTTAGGCCATTTTTGATAGAGTAGTTATTCAGGCACGTTGTGTGATAGAAAATAACATGATCGAGTATTTTATTTATATCATTTATTGATTAAGACATGCATCTCTCCATCAATAAGAATAATAGAATCAAAATCCACACCTAGGCCAAAAATATGTACCATACCATTTCATTATCATGCCACTACCATTGTTACATATACTTATGCCATTATCACATATTCTCACCATTTACCCCATTACATGGGGGCAAACCCTCTTAACATTTTATCCATCCTATCATTTTTTTCCTATCTAGACCAAAGCCTATTTTTAGTCATCCTACCCAATCTTGTTTTGATCTTAGTTCATTTTTTTCTTATTATATCTTTTGTGGGGCGATTATAATCAAGTTTCAACAATCAATCCAATCCATTTTTACAATGGTAGTCTATGAAAGTAGTGTGATAGTTAATTTGGTAAGATATCTTTCATCCTATCCATGTTTATTTATCTGAGTTTGCTTATAACTACCTATGGGCAAATGAATGTCTCACCAGTCTTGATACTAATTATAACCACCTATGGGAAAATTAGTATCATTTACCTATGCCATTATATACTATTTATAACTACCTATAGGAAAAATAGGGGAAACACTTGTTTATCATGCACTGCCACGTCACCTTACCATTACTATTTTCATTTGACTAGCCCTTTTTTGGATTTGAGAACTTGTTGGGACCTACTTGATTTTTCCCCACCTTTTATGTGGATGGAATTACTATGAATTGAGGTCATTTTAAGACTATCTGGGTCATGCTCAATTCATGTTGAGGTCACCTCATCCCCCCATTTCCATATACTCTTGTCAATTTATGAGCAACCCAAGCCAAATTCTCTAGCCATTTTGCGAGCAAGTATCTTGTCATTCTCTAACAAGTTAAGATACCTTAAAAATATAAAAACATTCACAACATCTCAAAAAATCCAATAATATTTGTCCTATCTAATCCTAGTCAGTTATCCTCGATCCACCTTACTAGGGAATTATCAATATTATGATGCTTTATTTTGATTTTGTTTTCAAGATTTCTATTTTTTTGTTTATTTCAATTTTTTTGTTTATTTATTCACTTGCCTTTTTGTTTAATTTTAGCACTATTGCCTCAACTTAGTCTATATGTGTTCATTGGGTGATTCCTTGCACACATTATTCTTGAGTCTATCCATATTCATACGTTAACATTGTCATCATGATTTTTGTCACTGGTGCATTGTTTTCATGTGTTTATTGAATTAGGAGTCAATCCTTACACATATTTTGGCAAATTCTTCATGGTGTTTTATCATGAAGCCTGCCATCACACGCTACAACAAAAATTAACTTTAGGAAGGTTTAAAATAAATGGAGCCATAGAATTTTATCCTTGGCACCTTGGCAAATCCTTCCATCCCATCATTGATCAAATAAACCCATTAAACATTCTAGTTGTATCATTTTTAATTAGGATGAGCATCTCCTCATTAGCAGGTACAACTTAATCATTAACATTGAGAAATATTATTCTTTTTGTTCATCTCTTTCATCATTTTATTTGCAATCACTCATCTTTAATCTATATTCTAGGTTATATCTTTGAGTTATGCTTTTTAATCATCCCTAACTGGGGCACAATCATCTTTAGCCAATTTAGGTCCTCTTAATGATTATAACCACCTATGAGAAAATCATTATTTTGAATTTTAATAATAATTATAACCACCTTTGGGAAAATAGGTATCCTTTTTATATTAGTACATTCAAGCATTTTCTCATTTGGATTAATATAAACCATGGATTAATTCTACATTTCTTCTTGTTTCTTTTCGAGGGACTGTCTATCAACAAATGTGATGGCCAATCCCTCAAAGGGGCATCATCATAGGCTTCCCAAAACCATTTGGATCTTTTTTCTTCAACCACCATCTTCTTTTTGGCATATAAGCCATCTCTCATTATTTGAGAAGACATTGCTTTGCCTATAGTTTGAAACATCTTCCCAAATAGGGGTAAACTATAAACACCTAAAACTCACCACCAATATCCTCGAACCAGGATATTAACCAATTTCCACCCAAAATGCACAATTTGGCCTAAAAACACTAAACCACACTAAATGATGTGAAATTGACCTATTCAAGTGCTGATCTTGGCTAGGGTATACCTTAATGGGGAAATGTAATTTATGGGCTAGCTAACTTTGATCAGATCATTTTGAGTAAAAATGCCAATTTTACTCTTAGGTGCTCTAGATTGCTCTTTCCTATAAAATCTTATGCACAAGATGTGTTCATTTGTTATTTTTTTTGGTAACATCCTAAATAAGAATATGTATCCAATGCATCTGACATTACCTTCCAATTCTAGTCCAGTCAAAATTTGGACCAATAACAAGGTATTTTGATCAATTTGGGTAATTTGTGCACAAAGTAATTAATCATGATTTAGAGATAATTAACCAAAATCAGGGAATAATTAATAATTCCATGGAAACTTTTTGAAAAATTATTCTTTGAAATGAATAGTGAATATCTACATATCAGGTGACCTCATTTCTTGGGAAGACATCCCTAGGCCATAAATGCCAATAATATCAAGATTCATGCCCTCCATGCCTCATCAATGCCTTCCATGATGCCCTCCATGCCTCTTAATTACCCCTTTTTCCAATGTCATTATGAGGATAATTATAGAATTAATTCCAAAAATTGAATTAATCCTCAACCACACATCTCAATCTTAGGATGGATGGTTCAGGTTGATTCTAATCATTCTGAAAAATATATAAATAAGGAGGACATGAACATCATTTCTAAGCTATTTTGGTGCAAATTTATTATGCTTAAATATCTTCAAAAGTCTTGATAATGCAAAGTTATAATGCACAAATTATTCCAAAAGATATTATAATTAGTGTTACAATGCCAAATTGATTCCAATCCAAGCCAAGTCAAAAGTGAAAGGTTCCAAGGAGAGATGGAGGTAGCCAAGCTTCCATTGCCAAGGAATTCATGAGCAAAAGCTAAGAAAACCACTACAACAAGTATTTTGGATCATCCAAGGAAGGTTAAAGAAGATTTATTTTGTTTTTTAGTTGTGTGTTTTTTCATGTTTGTTAACTAAGCTCTCCCTAGTGTCTAGGCCTAAAGATGTTATGCTAGTTAGTGTGTTTCTTTCATTTTTTTTCATTTTAAAAATAAAATAATACTAACAATCCCATCTTGATTCAAATTCCTAGATCACATTATCTCCCTCTTATTTTTCATCAAAATTTTAAATTCTCCCTCCTTTTTCCTTAAAAATTCTTAGGTTTAGATTAGTGGTAGATTTACATTTTTCTCTTTAGTTTTGCACACTAGTCTTAAACTATGTGCACTTAAAATAAAATTAATATGTCCTACATTGGAGGCTCATGCCAAGGAGTGCAAGGGTTCCACACCTTTGGGATGCTCTCATCATTGTGACAAGATAACTGATGCTCTATGTGCACATGTGATTGATAACACTTCCATGCCCAATATTGAACACTTTTGAACCCTACATAAGGAATTCACATTATGTGTCCTACTATAAAAACTATTGCATTATAGACTATCCATAAGTTCATATTTAAAATGAAAACATATATATGTCGGTTTAAATGATTCATTAAGTGATTCATTTTAGTTGATTGGAATGCCCTTCAGTTAGCTAGTCTACTTGATCAAATACCGACATGAATGTAGAGCAAGTTGTGCAATCCTATACATATGGGGTCATAGTTATCTATAGGGTTGGATATATAACTGATGTAGTGAAATTCCCTTTAGTATAGTGATTGAGTACTGACCATAACATAGAGGAAGTCAAGTATTCATTTTGTGCAGAGACTAGAGACTATATACTTCTTGTAGATTTGATATTCTATCTCGACTACATCATTTATCTGATGAGTGTTATACATACATATATATATATATATACACATACATACATACATACATACACACACACACACACACACACAGATATATATATATATATATATATATATATATATATATATATATATATATATATATAGGGTGATATAAATCCTCTACCCTGGGAAGCCCATATTTGTATGGGATTATTATTCACCTCAACCACATATATATATATATATATATGTATGTATATATACATATATATATATACATATATATATATGTATACATATATATATATGTATACATATATATATATATACACACACACACACACACACACACACATATATATATATGTATATGTATATATATATATATATATATCTCATCCATTTGGGAAGTTATGTATAGTGTAATATAAATCGGATACCCTAGGAATCCGATATCTTTATGGGATGACTGTTGACCTCAACTATATATATATATAGGTGTTCAAATTCTCTTCCCCCATATATAGATATGGATTTTGTTTAACCTTAAAATAGAATCTAGATTGGAATTATCTATAATATTAAATGGGTATATAGAAATGAAAAGACACAAGGGTGATAATCAGATCTATATCAGACTAATTACATGTTAAATACATATAAAAGCATACATTGAATTTATTACGTTGAGATAATCTAAATATGGAAAGTAAAACTATGATAGATACATAAACAACAAAAAAGTGAAGTATTTATCTTGTTATAATGTTGATGTAGGTTTGGATCTACAATATTATAAAATCAATGAAAAGGAGATTCTATGATAGTCATCAGATTTTGATTTTGATGCTTATGGCTCTCTAGAGATTAATTTTGTCCTGGGATGGTTGTATCAATGATACTATCTTGGTTTGGCACTAGTGTCATGTATGGATTATATACTAAAATAGGATGTGACCACCTAGATATTTATAGGTTCTCCTCTACCTTTAATATGGTACATTTATATCTATGGCATGGACTATTATGCCTTGTGAAATGACAAAACCCTATCTTTCCATCTTTAATGTAATATATGCAAAAAATGAGTTAGTGGGCACATGTTGTCAAGATGATCCAAATGACCCCTATATTAAGGGATACTACCTACAGAGCCAATATTCTGAGGAGGGCCTCAGACTAATGCAATTATCTCATATGTGTAGGATTATGTGGGAATCATATAGTGTGTACAAATCAAGTACAATAGTGACATATCTTGTAACTTGGAAAATAAATCTCTTTGGATACTCCTTTAGTAATTTAGACCTATAGATGTGTAATCCCTATGACTAGTATCAAAATAAGAATAAATAAGGAAGGTTTGTTCAATTAAATGTTCTTTAAGTGGTCTTTGGTATTTTTTATAGGTGTTCATAGGTTGTGTTATGTGAGGAATGAATAAGGGTTGATCTTGTCTTTATATCAATCCATTTATAGTAATGACTCACATTAAATCACTTAAGATAAATATTAAGATACATTTCATTTGTAAATTAAATGACTCTAGGTCACTTGACACTTACATCAGGATAGGATAGTAATATCGATGCTATTTTATAACCTATACATTAGTGTTTAGGGAGCATGAGAATATGTACAAGTTTCAAACTTTTAGAGATGGAAGATAAGTACAATTTAATCATTATAGGAAACATAGAAAACCTAGGTCATCAATATAAAATTGGTTAGACTAATATATATAAGCTAATGAGAACAAAGATAGAGGGTATGTGAGACTTGTGAAAACAATAAAGGTAAAAAACTAAGATGAATAACCAAGGTTTGATTTTTCCAAGTGTACAATATTGAGGTGATATATAATAAAAAAATATCATCTACATTCCCCCCATTTAATATAGTAATGAAAATTCTAGTTTAAAGGTAATGAATGTGTACCTGGGTATGTATGGATGATTTGTCTTTGTCTATGCCCAACATGAGTGCTTTCCTAGTGACTAAACTATAACCAAGAGCATATTAAAATATAAAATCAAAGCTTATAAAATGGGTTGAAGGTACAAGAACTATATTTAAATTAGAAGACAAAGTTTTAAGAGTATAATTGTGTGTCAATGTAACTAACTTGTCCATTGGGAAGTTGGTTTGAAAAAGATGTATCATTTTAAGGCTATGAAATTAAGATTATGATAAATATAGACAAATATTTAAAGTTCATATATCGAAGGAGATAAGGAGAGAAAATAAGATATAGAGAGAGATTGAAAGTTACATGTCCCCATCTTTAGAGCAAAAGTGAGTTATCACATGGTAGATGAGATTAGTTCAACCATGCAACCGAATGATAGTCATAACTTGGTGGGGTTAGGTGATCAGGTCCAACTTTAAAACTTGGTAATATTTATTGAGACCTCAACCATACTAAAAAGTGAACTAACTACTGTAGTACATTGACTCAATAAAGTTTGTATAAGTCTATGAGGTATCAATATGAAAATGTTTATGATGTGGTAATAGTACCTAAAAGATTTTTCAAATATAAAAATAAATTATATTTTGAAAAATTAGGCACATGTTTCATAGCATATGCACCTTAGATATGTCTCATGTTGAAACTATGTATAATAATAGTACTATTGGCCATTTTTTTCCCACATACCAAACTTGTACCTAAATAGACCAAGTTGATAATAGATGAGCAATTAAAAAAAAAGGATGTAATGAATGGTTCAAGAATCTTAATTTACTTATAAATATTTTGAAACCCTTTAAGTTCACTTAAAGTGTAATTTGATTTTTTTTTAAATATAGGTCTAAAGTGTTATTGAGACCCTATGAGATGTCAAGAGTGATTGAAATGAGTGTGGGAATGCATGGTTTTCATATGGTTATTTATTATATTCATCTAGACATTTTGGGTCTAGTGATAGAAATTCTGAGTAGGCATCTTGCTAACATCACCATTGCCACATGTGGACATGTCAAGAAAAATGGCTCATATGGGTCTATTCATTTTAGTCCCAAGAACATATGTGCAAAGTTTTAGGTCATCTAATGAATCAAAATAGAAGATACTAATACTAAAATTTAACCTCTCAGACAAATTTTACTAAGTTTCCATACTTAGCCATTTTGTAAATAATCATAAATAGAGCCAAGTGGGTAGTTTTATAATTCTATATCTCACAGATGTGGCAGCCTTAGGAAATAATGGCCATATGGGTTTATTCAACTTAATCCCTAGTTGCTAAGCACTACATTTTAGGCCATACATCTAAGCACAACAAAATTTATTCATGTTCAAATTTGGCTCCTTAGATATAATTCACAATGTTTCCATACTTAGCCATTTTCTACTAGACTACCATTAGGACATCACATGATAACAAACAAACCTGTCAACTTGAGCATTTTTTATCTCTAGTTAGAAAGATTGTGTGACCAATGGATCAAGTAGGTATAATCCTTTTGACATCAAGAACATCTTAAGTAAATTTTTCCCCTACACAATTCCTACGCTTCAAGATATAAATCTTTAAAGTTGATCAAATAATGGGAGATGTTCACATGAGAGTCAAACTAAAGCCATTCCAAAAATACACATATGATTAAATTTGATGGTCTAGGGATGTCAAATACATCCACATAGGCATCAAATGAAATTCATGAAAACATCAAATTTAATCACTATAAAGTATCCATTGGGGTTTCAAATAGGTCCAAGATAAATGGATTGTGTTCAATCGTACACCTTGATCTAATGGAGTGAGGCAACCTAAAGTTTTAGTGTGTCCCCAAAAGATCAATAGAGTGCATGAATTTTTAAATTGAGATCAAATGAGAAAGATAAATTAAAAAGGGTTACAAGATCTTAATGATGAATATAATAAGGACAAGTGTTAAAAGTCAGTGGGTCTTAGTAGAAAATTGATGGCTTATAGGCATCCATGCATAGGCAAATCAACAAAGTGAATAGAGTCAACAATTTAGTGTATCTATGGAATCAATAATCATAATGATAGTTGGGCATCATGTAAATGGTTCAAGTTTGAAATTGATGACTAATTAATAAAGATCAAATATAAAGAACTTCCATTGAAGGTTGATGAACCATTTATTCGATCTAGGTGAATAAAATATTAATGACCCATATCACCATTAGATCTTATTCAATAGAAGACATTATCATATGGGTATGATGGTCAAGGATAAGGCTCTATCACCATTGTATTTTAAACAAAACCTCTAGTTGATAGCTTGGAACTTGTTGACCATTTTTTATATTCATTCCATTGACATGTTCATTACTTCAAGAGGAAGGATCCTCATACACAATATCCTCTCAACTCTCATAGGGTTTTGGATGAAGAATATGTGTTTGACATTGGACCAAATATAGATATAGAAAATGGATTAGTGTTTATTATAACCTTTTTTCTAAGATTGGTTTACCATCTATAAGATAGACTAAGGTTCAAATTGGAATGAACACAAACGTAAATGTGATCATGAAGATATGTATTGCCTATCTACATTGTCATATTTTCCATAAATAGGTCTAAATGGCTACCCAAAGTAGGTGTGGTATAATTTAGTCAATTTTAAGACATGACCTCATCAATAGATGATTAGATAATGACATGGAGTTCCAAAAAGGACACTGGGTCGATGGATAAGGATAACGAACATTCAATTCTTTTACATAATTTGTTCCTTCTTAATAAGATCTTGATTTAGCATCCTCAAGAGTGTTAATCCATAAAAATTGGTTGCGCATTTTACAATTCACAAATTTGTCTCTCTTGCTTTCCATTTTCTACAAATATAGACTTCCAAACCTTAAAATGGATCCCTCTTTTTTTTATGACTAGACTCTATCAAAATTTGTCTTGTGATACCTTTTTTATGAAATAAAGACTGAATTCCATCCTTTATTAAGCTATATTGAAGTGTGTTCCATGAATTCATATACTATGGGTTAAGTGAATGTATCTTTCTTGCTTATGATATGTTTTTTCTCACCTTCAAGAAGTTCTTAGTAGTTATTATAGGTCATTATAAGTGAAATTTATAGTCTATTAAGTGGATATCTGCCCTCTCATGCTCATTTGATAATTGATTAATAACTTATTCTAAAATATTTATGTGAGATTAATATTATTTCATCTTGAAGATGTCTCATAGTGTGTACTATGATAATTTAAGTGATCAAATCATTGGTGCATCACCTCTTTTACATGCTTTATAATTTATTATCAAAATCTCTTTCCCTTTTCCAAGCAAGTGCTAGTTTAGGTTTAGTCTAGGTGATAGATCTATAAGGAAGATGACCTTATCCATAGGTATGATCTATTATTATGATATCCATAGCCTAGTATCAGTCCTATGTTGGAATATATTTGAGTAGGAAGATCTTAACAATCCCCTCCTCATCTAGGTTGCAAATCTAGAACTCTAACAATTTTGGCACACCTGATGGGAAAAAGTTTTATTGGCATAATGGAAACTTGAAGATCGAGAAAAAAGAATTTTAGTAGAAAGAGATATCTAGCATCATAAAAATTTGAATATCCTTCAAGTTATAAAGTTTATAGCATCATTTAGATTGTGCTTTCATGCCAAAGGTTACAACAAGATCGTTAAGTAAAGGTATCCTTTTGAACATATTGAATTGTCTTTTACATCTTATAAAAGAATAAGATTAAATATTACAATACCTTATCCTCCAAATCAACATTCATCCTCTAGTCATTTTATTTTTTTAGTCCATTTTATTGTCCCCATAAGCCAAATCCCTTTTGCTCAAATAGTTATCAAGAATTAGGTGTTTGTCCCATTTAATAGGGTTAATCCCTTGATTCTAGCCCAATATGATGACATTCTTGTGTCTAACCTAAAAATCATCCCTTTCTTCTCAGGATAATGGGATAAAACTACTGCTATTGAGCATAACCAAGATGTCACTAATCTATGTTCTGTTCATAATGCAACTCAAGATAATGTGGCTATTAGATTACTTACTACTTCCTTCAAAGGAAAAGCATTAAAATGGTATAGGAATCTTCCTTTGACCTCCATTGCTACTTGGGATGAGTTAGGTATAGCCTTAGTTAGGTAATTTGAAGACAAGTCCAATCATCTATCTTTGGTTGAACAACTGACTACTATACAAAGGTTCCCCCATGAAATCATGTCTGATTTTAACCTCAGATTCTAAAATACATAGACTAGGTTCCCTGCATTGCTTAGACAATCCATATAGTATACATTTTTGTACTATATTAATGTCCTTAATTCTTATATACGTGTCATGGTATAGTCTATGGCTGGTATTACCTTGAAAAATGCCTATGAAATTGTTATAAGGGAAGAAAATAGCTTAATAAAATCTAGTAAACTTTATCCAAGGCCTTTAACTCCCATATTCATAAAATTACAACATATTCCTCCTTAAATTCCCTAGATTCCTTTTATAGCTCTTATTCCATCTGTAAAATCCCAAGTTGTAACCACTCCTAGTCAAGCTAATGAATTTAGTGATTTTAAAAGCGTGTTACAATATTTTATAAATGAGACTGTTCAACTCAAGAGATAACTATACCAAGGTAGACCTTATCATCAACAAAACAAAAATAACTATCAACATTTGAATAACCAAAGACCCCATCACCAAGTTTTCAGGATAATAGGCAACATTATCAAAATCAATAATCCATAACCTAGATTAAGCCATATATAGTCCTTGATCCTAATGTGCCTTCTTGTTCATAATAATGTTTTCTCCAAAATAATTTGATACAAGATCTAGGTTGGTAGGTTTCCAATCCAAATGACACTCAAAATCAAGACTTATTATCACAATATATTACTATGCTATAAATGACATATGAAGAGTTCTCTTTTGAAGGTGGTGAATGTCAAGACATGAATATGGAATTCCAAGGAGAGTGTCAACAAATTATAGGATAGACTAATTTCATCAATGTTAATTATCAATTGGATGATCACATTGCATTCAACCAAGTTGGTGAAACTAGTAACACAAATGGCCAAGTGGTAGCTTTTATTAGAACTAAAATAAGAGTAGTTGAGGAAGCTTAAGATGTGATAAATACTTGTCATGTTCATAATTTTGTTTCAAAAAGTGTCAAGGATCAAGTTGTTATTATTGTAGCATAGAAGATTCAAAATATAAATATAGTGAAAGTTCCCCAAATGCCTCTAACTAGAGAATAACTATTGGCTTAAAAGTTATAGCCAGAGGTTAGTGGAGCATCTTTTAGCATAATAGAACAAATGAAGAAATAAAATGTTAGTATTATCATTTTGGATTCCATTTCCATTCAAGGGAAAAAGGTCATGGTTATTTAAGAGTTTTTATATCTTAAGGTATCTAAAGAACCAATTGAGAAATAAGGATTAGTATTGGCCAATTCAGAGCAACAAATCAAGCAACATGATCAATAGATACCTAATATGAGAAATATGGAAAATACTAATGTCAAATAAAATAAAAATCCTCCCTTTTATCTCTTTTTGATAGTAGGTGATTTTTTGGTCCATAATTTTATCGTAGATAGTGGAGCTAGTAGCACTGTCATACCCAAATAAATTTCAAACAAGCTTGGTCTTCTCTATGATCCAAATACCAAAGGATTATTAAAATTATATGGCTCACCAAAAAAATATATTACCAATAATAAAAGATCTAAAATTGACATTACATGTTTTCCCCAATCATATTATTTAGCAAGATGTAGTTGTAGTGGACTTGCCTCCCTATTTTTCCATTTGTCTATCAAGAGACTTTACTTCAAATATTAGAGGATATTTGTCACCTAATTAGACTTATTTATTGTTCATTAATAGGTATGGTACTAAGGTGATAATAAATTTTTAACTTATTTCAATGTTTAATTTGGAGCCATATATTCCAAGTATGGTGAACACTAATTGTGTTATCTTAGACAAGGTACTAGAAAACACTAAGGTGAAAACTGAATCACCTCTAGATGGAGTCCCAAATATTTTATTTGATGAACAAGCCTCTAATTTTCATGACCATGATACCTAAAATTTAATTGAATAATAAGGAATTTGTTTTTATTATCTTCATGAAAATGATGCACCAATTCCAACATTAATGAAATATGATCAACCTAGTGATGGATTGTGGTAGCTATATTTTGACGGATCTAGGAATAAACATGGTATTGGAGTTGAAATGATGTTAATTTCTCTAGCCAATAAAAGGTATTTATATTCTCTCAAATTTTATTTTGGTTTTTCTAATAGTTTTATTTAATATAAATCATTAATGCATGGTTTCCAATGGGCAAGAAAGATGAAGGTCAATTCCTTACAAATATTTGAAAATAATGAACTAGTAGTTCACCAAGTAAAAGAACTTAATATATACAAGAACCCACTATTTAGTTCCTATAATCATAGAGTATGGGACCTAGTTTAAGACTTTAAAACCTTAAATATTTAGGCCATATAAATAAATAAGAACAAGCATGCACACATGTTGGCTAATATTAGGTTATAATTCAGTATCGCAAAAGACATAAAATGGAAAAAAGTCCAATCACATCTCAAGGTAGTTGTGAGACCTCTTATCCTTAACAACCATAAAAATTGGAAAGTATTTGTATATGATATTCATATTATCATATTTTTAGGATAGGAAGCTAAATTCTCCTCAAGGAACCAAGACAAGCATTTTTAATAGTATGATGTCAAAATTGTGCAATTGAAGACAAACAATTATTCTAAAGGGTTGGTCACCTTTGAAAACATATTCAATAGAGAAGATGAATTGAGAAAAGAAAAGTTTTCTTCGTCAACTAGGGAATAACACCATATAAATTTGGAGATTTCCATTGGCAAGAGTTTAAAATTGGGCAAAGTTTGCACATCTTCAATGAAAGATGCTTTTATTTATTTATGTTCAAGTTTTGTAGTTGTCTTTACCTAGTAGTACAGTGACCTTAAAGGATTTGATCCAAGTCTAGCTCAACATACCCTTCAGTTAGAGGATGAGAAAAGGATAGTTATACATAAACAAAGGCCTATTAACCAAAAGTTTAAACCTTTGATGAGAGATGAAATACACAAACTCATTGAGTTAGCTATAATATTTCCAATTTAACACTCAATATTTGTGCCAAACTTTGTTTCAGTACAAAAAAGAATGGTGAAATAAGGTTATGTGTTGACTTCCATGACTTTAACAAGGCCTATCTTAAATACCACTACCCATTTCCATAAATGGAATAAAATTTATAGCTAGTTGTAGGTTTAGAAAGGTTATTTTTATTAGATGTTTATAGTGGATATAATCATATTTTGGTCAAAGAAGAAGACTAATTCAAAACAACCTTCACCACAATTTAGGGGACATTTGACTACAAAAAAATATCTTTTGGTTTATCATATGATGGGTCCACTATTCATAAATCCATGGACATGGAATTTAAATTTCTCCTCACTAATTTATTATTTTTTATTTGGATGACATAACAATATTCTCTAATTTCACATATGAGCATACGATTCACCTCAAAAAATTGTTTAAAAGGTGTAGGGAATTTAGAGTATCTTGAAATCCATAAAGGCATGTTTTCTCTATACATGAAAGTAGGCTTCTTAGACATGTAATTTAAAAATATGGTACAATCATATATCTTGATAGGATAGATTCAATTAATTTACTTTCAATGCCTAAGCACAAGAAAGCCTTATAAAGCATTTTAGGAAAGATCAACTTCATAAGGAGATATATTTTAAATTTTGATAATTTAGCTAGGCCACTCATAGCCATGCTAAAGAAGGGATAGAGTTTCAATTGGTATAAATAGGGAATAATAAGTTTTTAAGATATCAATAAAACTATAGCTAGTTATCCTACACTCTTGAAACCTGACTTTACAAAGGATTTATTCATATACAACTATTCTAACATTGACACAAGTTAAGGTATTATCATGCATGAATATAAAGAGACTTTAGAGAAGCCAATAGCCTTATTCAGTAAAGGCTTATAAAAATATGAAATGAGATATTATTTTGTCAATAATCATACACTTTTAGTCATAAGGTCTCTTAAAACGTTTAGGTACTTGTTGTCTAATAATAAGATACATTTGATGGTTGCACATCTAAGTGTTAAAGATATTATTCTAAAAAAAGATATGAGTGACAAGAGAGATGGTTAGATAATTACGATCATGGAATATGATACTAATATCAAATTCAAAAAGATGATTAGATGAAAAGGAATTTATGAACATCTATCCGAAGACTTGCTAGAGACTAATGGGATAGTTATGGTGTAAAATGATCAAAAAATTGCAAGTGACTAAACCTCATCTTCTATTTAGTTTCAATATATGGTAAGGTATCTATATGGTGTTTTTTATCCTTCTCATCTCACTCCTTAAAAAAGGAGGTATTTTATATTTGAGTCAATTCATTTTATTCTTGTTGATAATGTATTATTAAAAAGGGATATCAATGGCATACTTATAAGATGCATAGAACCAGGTCAAACATAGAGGTTGATTGAGTAGTTATATGATATAAATGTTAGATAATGTTACTTATCAAGGATCACAACCCAAAATATAATTTTTTGTGGGTATTATTGACCAAGTTTATTTGGTGATTGCCATAAATATATTAGGAAATGAAAACAATGTGCCATGTTTGTTGGAAAGGTGAAACTTGTATCCTTACCTCTCTAACTAATTTTAGTAAACCAACCCTTTGTCCAATGGGGATTGGATTTTATTGGTCTCATCAACCCCACTTAAATATTAGGACACAAGTGGATCATAACTATAATAGATTATTTTACAATATAGATAGAGGTAGTGGCATTAAAAGAAGCCAATGAAACTAATGTTCTGGACTTCTATGCAAGTTTTCTTACTAGATTTGGGGTCCCTTCAACTATTATTTATGATAATGTTGTGGATATTTTAGGATCTAATATCAGCCAGTGGGTAGTTAAAAATATTTATTTCCTTATTACCTCATCAAACTATTATCCACAAGGCAATGGCCTTGTTGATTCAACTAACAAGAGTTTATTGAAGATCATTAGGAAGACTATTGAAAATAATCAAAGATCATGGAATCTTAAATTGAATTTAGTTATATGGGATGATAGGATCACCTACAAAATGTCCACAACCAATTTTTCATACAAGTTATTATATAGTAAGGAAACAAGAATGCCTATCTCTTTTGAATTCCTTACTTTGGAATTGATGCATCATCTTGAGATTTTATTAAATGAACCAATGGAAATAAGATATACTTCATTCATGGAGATATAAGAGACATGACATTAGTCTATGTTGGCTATAAAATCAGATCAAGTAATGAAAAAGAGATCTTTTGATAAAGGAGATTCTTTAAGAAGTTTCAAAAAAGGTGATTTGGTCCTCAAGTGGGATGAGGATAGAGCTAAGCCAGGAAAGAATATAAAATTTTACTCTCTCTAGAGTGGTCCATATACAATCTCTAGTTGCAAATCCCATAATGCATTCTAGCTCATAAGGATGAATGGTAAAGATATTCATATCAGAGTCAATGGTATACATTTTATGTACTATTATTAAGGAAGCTAAGTCCCTTGTACATAGTTGTTTTTTGATTTTTCTCTAAGTGCTTTTCTAACACATTAGTTTCCTGTATTTTCTATGAAATAAGTGATTTTATTTTCATAATTATTTAGTAGTTTATTCACCTTTGTTTTATTACGCTATTTTCCCTTTTAATTTGTTTCTTTCCCTATTTGTTGGAGTTGTTTTATCTTTCTAAGTAAAGAGGTTGTCTTGCAGTCAATGTAAATGATCCATATATAATGTGAATGATATAAGAGGTATGTATCTAGTTTGAGTTCTAAATCACAATATGCATGCTACCCATCCAAGTTTCAAAATATGTTGGCCATTTTTGGCCCACATGCCAAGCTTGTGCTCAGATAGACCAAGTTCATAATGGATGAGCAAATAAACAAAATTTCTAGATGGAATGAGTGGTTCAATTATCTTTGTTTCCTCATAAATCTTTTGAAACACTTTATGTTCACTTAAAGTGTAATTTTAAAATTTATAAAAGATAATTCTAAAATGTTTTATATACCCTATGGTATGTCAAGAGCACTTGGAATGAGTGTCAAAATGCATGGTTTTCATCTAGTTCTTCATTGCATTCATTTATATAAAATTGGTATAGTGATAGAAATTATAAGTGGGCATCTTGATGACATCACCATTACCATGTGTGGATGAGTCAAGATGAATGGCTCATATGGGTTTGTTAATTTTAGTCTCAAGATTGTATACACCAAGTTTCACGTCATTTGATGAAGTGCAGTAGAAGATATGAAGACTCAAATATGGCCTCTCAAATAAATTTGGCTAAGTTTCCATGCTTAGAAATTTTGCAAAGAAGCTCAAATAGATCCAAGTGGGTAGTTTGATAATGATATGTATTGCATGTGTGGTAGTCTCAAGAGAAAATGGTCATATGGTTTTATTTATCTTAGGCCCTAGTTGTTACATGCTAAGTTTTAGGCCATGCATCTAAGTGTAATAAAAGTTATTCATGATCAAAGTTGGCTCCTTAGACTGAATTTGCCAAGTTCCTATTATTGAGTGTCGATCCCTTTGGGGATATCACATGACCATAGGGGGGCCTAAACAGCTCTAAGAATGTTAGGGGTGTAATTTTCATATTCTTCACATGTGAGTGGAATATTCTTTGTATTCTTAACTTCCATGTATTCCATATTTCATGGAGTTAGTTATTAGATGCCTTTTCCCATGTTGACTTCCTTATTTTGAGAAAGCTATTTTTTTTTGTTTTGAAAAGGGAAGTCCTTCCTTGTTGAGTGGAGTTGGCTGAGATCACATGTTTTTGGTAAAATTTGGCCTTAGAATGTGGAGAGATGAGTATGGCCCATTCCTACTTGGGAGAGCTTTTGTATAATCTTGATGAGGTGGAGGAGGGTTGTCACATGTTGGATAATGCTTATCTTGGATAAGCATTGCATATTTTCTCCTCCTTTTGTGGATTTTATTAATTTTACTATAAATATAGGGTGTGGTGTGGCCTTTAGAGGTTGATGGTTTATTTCTAGGGTGTGTCTTTGAGGATCACAGTCAAAGTGCAGGTGTTTTTCAAAGTGTAAGGGTTCATTAAATGGTGTGATTTAGAAAATTGTGAGATACATCATTATGTAGGTACAGGTGAAAGTAAAATGTTTTGTGTAAGACTTTATACAAGAGATTTTTTCTATCTCTATGAGAGCTCAATGTAATCTTGTTTTAGATTACTGATTTATTTGATAACATTCATTGGTGGATGTATCCCACATTGGATGAACCACATTAGATCTATGTTATCTATGTTTTTATCTTACTCTCATTTATGATTTCATATTAATGGTGAATTAAGGAATTTTTATATGATGAATGCTATTTCATAGCTTTAGATCTGGTTTATGGTAACAGTAGATACAGATTTAAGTGTTTTTATTCCTAACAATTGGTATGGGAGCCAATGGTTATGTGTTTTACTAAAATGGTAAATCACAGGAAGGCTATTAGATTGAGTGCGAACTATGGGAGAAGAGATAAAATTTAGAGTGGAGAAGTTTGATGGTAAGAATTTTATTTTTTATAAAATGTAGATAGAATATTACCTATATTAGAAGGAACTACATCTCCCCTTGGATGGGAAAGTAGAACACCATGTAAGTATGAGTCATGCATATTGGTTATTACTTGATAGGAAAGCATTGGGAGCCATTTTATTATGCCTTACATCCTCTATCAAATTTAATATTTTAGATGAGAAAACCATAAAATATCTCATAGATAAAATTGGAAAGTTGTATGAGAAACCTTTAGCTTCTAATAAAAAATTTCTTATGAAAAGATAGTTTAACATGAAAATGTCTGAGAATAGTTCAATAGCTAATCATCTAAATGATTTTAATATCATTTCAATTATGCTCACTTCAGTTGGAATCAATTTTGATGATGAATTTAGATATTTAATAATATTATTTTCTTTCCTTGATAGTTGGGAAAGTCTTGTTATGGCTGTGAGTAATGTACTCCCTGTCAAGGGAAACTTGAATTTTGAGGATGTTGTAGGTGTGATCCTTAGCAAGGAAATGTAAAGGAAAAGCATTGGTGAATCATATTTAGGTAATGATTTATCCATTGATATTAGAGGAAGGAAAAATGATAAGATCAAAGGCAACTGAAGAAAGTCAAAAGGTAGATCTAAGTCCAGACCTATATCTAAGATGATATGCTGGCATTGTGGGAAGAGTGGATACTCAAAGAAGGATTGTTGGTCACTTAGGGATAAAAATTCCAAAAAGGAGGAAATGAATGAAGTAAATCATGTCAATATGCCTTAATTATTTCTATGTATAGTCTTTCTAAGTCTTGGGTATTAGATTCAAGGGATTCTTTTCATGCCATCCCATATAAGCATTATTTTACTAATTATGTTCAAGAGAATCTAGGATATTTATATCTTGGAGATGATGAACCATGTGAGATAGTAGGGAAATGTTTTTTTAGGTTAATATGTATAATGGGAACACATGGATCCTTAAGGATGTTAGACACGAACTTATGTTGAGATGGAATTTGGTTTTAGTGTGGCAATTGGGTAGTGAGGGATGTTTAATAGTGTTTACTATAGATTCTTGGAAAGTTACCAAAGGTTCTCTTGTGATTTTGAGAGGTAATAAAGTTGATACTTTGTATTTGACTAATAGTTTTGATTCTCTTGATTTATTTTCTATATATGGAGATGCAACTATGTGGTACTATAGGCTCGATCATATGATCCATAAGGGCATTCAAATATTACAACATAATTTTCCTAGATTGAAATATCTAGATCTAGACTTTTGTGAGAATTGTGTTTATGGGAAATAGAACTGGGTTAAGTTCATGAAGGTTAGACCCACAAAGAAATATCACAAGTTAAATATTGTACACTCATATGTATGGGGACTAGCTCAAGTATCTTCTATTAATGGATCCAATTATTATGTTACTTTTATTGATAATGCAACTAAAAAAGTTTAGATTTATTATATTAAAAATAAATCTGACGCATTTAACAATTTTAAGAAGTGGAAATACTTAGTTGAGAATGAAATAAGTCACAAATTAAAATGTCCCAGATTAGATAATGGAGGTGAGTATTTTAGTAATGATTTATTTGATTATTGTTCTAAGGATGGAATCTATAGTAAAAGGATGGTTCAAGGAACTCCATAGTAGAATTGGGTGTCTAAAAGGATGAAAAAAACAATAATGGAATGTGCTAGGAGAATTAGGTTACATGTAGGGTTGCCTTTATAGTTTTGGGTAGAAGCAGTTAGCATAGAAGTATATTTGATTAACAAAGGACCTTTTATGGCTTTGGATGGAGGTATTCCAAAGCAAGATTGATCTGGTAAGAATGTTGATTATTCTTTTCTTAGTCTTTAGATGTAAAGAATTTTATCTCATCAAGAAAGAGGATAAGAATAAGTTAGAGTCTAAATTAGAGAAATGCACATTTGTTTGTTATGGTGAGAATGACTTTGGTTTCCATTTATGGAGAATTAAAGATATGAAAATATTTTATTCTAGAGATGTAGTCTTTAATGAAAAAGTTATGCATAAGGATCAATTGTAGGATTAGGATCAGGAATAGAAATATTACATAGTATTGGATGATATTGTAGATGGAAAAGTATCCAAGGATTCAGTTCAAGAATCTTCTACACAAGGACCCCAAACTCCTATGGTAAGAAGATTATCCAGGGTAAAAAGATCATCTAAATGCTTTTCTCCTTTTTTGAATTATTTATTACTCACTAATAATAGATAATGAGAGTGTTATGAGGAAGTAATGTAGGTAAATGCCAAGTTAAAATAGGAACAAGCCATGGATGAGGAGCATAGATATTTCATGGAGAATCAAGAATGGGATTTGGCTAGGATACACAAGGGCAAGAGTGTATTGCCAAATAAGTGGATCTTTAGGATCAAAGAAGAGGATAAAGGGAGAAAATGGTATAAGGCCAAGATGGTCATCAAGGGGTTTGCAGAAAAGTTAGGTATTGATTTTGATGAGATTTTTTCTTTTATTGTAAAAATTACTTCTATTAGGATTATTCTTGGTTTAGTTACAGTTAAGGATTTGCACTTAGAATAGTTAGATGTGAAAACTTATTTTCTTCATGGTTATTTGGATGAAGAGTTGTATATGAAGCAACCATAAGGTTATGAGGTCAAAGGGAGGGAGAACTATGTGTGTAGACCAAAGAGGAGCTTGTATGGATTGAAACAAGCTCCACAAAAATGGTACAAGAGAATTGATTATTTTATGTTAGAAAAAGAATATCAAAGGTGTCATTCTAACCATTGCATGTACATCAAACATTTTGATGATGGTTTCTTTATTATTTTATGCTTGTATGTCGATGACATGTTAGTTATAGGAAATGACATACAACATATTTATATCCTCGAGAAATAACTTAGAGACTCCTTTTTTATGAAGGATTTGGGTGGTACAAAGCAAATCCTTGGTATGAGAATTTCTCATGACAGGAAAGAGAGAAAGTTGATCTTATCCCAATCAAAGTATGTGAAGAAACTCTTGGAAAGTTGTATCATTTTGGATGCTAAATCTATTGGTACTCCTTTGGTACGCCACTTTAGATTATCAAAGAAGTAGTGTCCTAAGATATAAGATAAAAAGATTAAGATGTCGAAGGTACCTTACTCATGAGTAGTTTGCATCTTGATGTATGCCATGGTTTGTACTAGGCCATATATTACCCAAGTAGTGGGAGTTGTGAGAAGGTATACGAGTGATCTAGGTTATGAGCATTAGCATGCAGTGAAATAGATTCTTTGGTATTTGAGATGAACCACTGATTTTTCATTATGTTATGGTGGATTAGATACCACTTTTCATGGTTATGTGGACTTAGATATGCTATGGGATATTGATAGCAAGAGAAGTATGATAGGATAGATATTTATTATTGGATATATAGTGGTTAGTTGAATTTATAGGATATATAAGGTTGTGGCTTTGTCAACCACAAAGGTAGAGTATGTTGCTACCACAAAGGCTATCAAGGAGATGATTTGGTTATAGGAGTTATTTTGAGAGTTAGGGCATGAGTAAGAACTTTGAGAGACTACATAATGATAGTTAGAGTGATATTCATTTGGCAAATAAATTTTATTTCCACTTAAGAATGAAACACATTCAATTACATTATCGCTTCATCAAGATAACTTTGGAGGAGAACTTGGTGAAGCTATATAAGATTCATACTTGCTATAATCCTATGGATATGATGACCAAGGTGGTCACATTGGATAAGTTGAGACTATGTTCAAATTTGGTTGGCCTTAATGGTCATGGAGTAGTGATATATTTTGTTCAAGAGAAATAATATCCAAGTGGGATATTGTTGAGTGTGGAGCCCTTTGGGGCTATCACATGACCATAGGAATAAATTTTGGGGGCCTAAAGAGCTTCAAATATGTGGGGGGAATAATTTTCATGTTTTCCACATGTGAGTAAAATATTCCTTGTATTTCTAATTTTTATGTATTCCATATTTCATCGATTTAGTTGTTAGATGCCTTCTCCCATGTTAACTTCCTTATTTTGGGGAAGCTAGTTGTTTTTTTGGAAAAGGGAACTCCTTCCTTATTGAGTGGAGTTGGTTGATATCACATGTTTTTGGGAAAATGTGCCCTTAGAATGTGGAGAGATGAATATGGTGAATTCCTCTTTAGGAGAGCTTTTGGATAAGCTTGATGAGGTGGAGGAGGGTTGTCACATGTTGGATAATGCTTATCTTGGATAAGCATTGCACATTTTCTCTTCCTTTTTGGGATTTTCTTCATTTTACTATAAATACAAGGTGTTGTGTGGCCTTTAGAGGTTGATGGTTTGTTTTTAGGGTGTGGATTAGTGGATCAGAGTCAAATTATAGGAATTTTACAAAGTAAAGGTGTTCATTATAGGGTGTGGTTTAACAATTTATGAGATACAACATTGTGTAGGTGTAGGTGAAAGTGCAAATTTTTATGCAACACTTTCTATAGGAGATTTTTTCTATCTCTATAAGAGTTCATTGTAATCTTATTTCAGAATACTGATTTATTTGAGAACTTTCATTGGAGGATGTACCCCACATTGGGTGAACCACGTTAAATCTATGTTATCTATGTTTTTTTCTTCCTCTAATTTATGCTTTCATATTAATGGTGAATTAAGGAATGTTTCCATGATGCATGTTATTGCATAACTTTAGATATGGTTTATGGTAATAGTAGATGTAGATTTAAGTGTTTTTATTCTTAACACCCATACTTAGGGATTTTTCACTAGACCATCACCAGGACATCATAAAGGAACAAAGTAGTCAGCTTGGGTATTTTCTATCTCCACTTAGAAATCTTTAAAAACTAATGGATCAAATGAGTAGAATACTTTTGAAATCAAGGAAATCTCTAGCAAATTTTTCCCCTCTATGATTCCTATGCTTCCAGATATAAATATTTAATGTTGATCAAAAAATTGGAAACATTCACATGAGAGCCAAATTAAAGCCACTATAGAAATCTATGTTTGATTAAATTTGATGGTCTATGGGATGTCAAATAAGTTTTTATAGATGTCAAATGATCTTCATGTGAACATCCAATTTAAGCACCATAAATCATCCGTTGGGGTTTCAAATAGGTCCAAGATCAATGGCTAATGTTTGATTATACACTATTATCTAATATAGCATGGTATCCTAATAGTTTCAGTGGGTCCCTAGAAGATTAATGGAGTACGTGCATTCATATATTAAGATCAACAAAGTGAGATAAGTCAAAAAGGGTCAGAATATGTTGATCAAAAATATAAAGAGGACATGTGTTAAAAGTCAATGGAATCTAGTAGAAGATTGATTGCTTATAGGCATCTATGCATGGGTAGATCAACAAAGTGAGTAAAGTCAATAAGTCAATGTATTTAGAGAACCAATAAGCATAAGGATAGTTGGGCATAATGTAAATATTTTGAGTTGGAAACTGATGACTAGTGAACAAAGAGAAAATACAAAAAACATTCATTGAAGGTCAATGAACCAGTTCTTTGACCGAGGTGAACAAAATTTTAAGGACCCATATCACAATTAGAGATCAAGCAGTAGCATAAATTTTCATATAGGCAAGATGGTCAAAGATAAGGCTCCATCACCATTGAATTTTAAATAAGACCTCTAGTTGATAGCTTGTAACTTGTTGACCCTATTATAGATTTTTTCCATTTGCATGTTCATTACTTCAAGAAGAAGGATCTTTGTACATAGTATCCTTTTAGATCTCATAGGGTTATGGATGAAGAATAGGTGTTTGATATTGGACTAGATAAAGAGATAAAATATGGACTACTATTTGTGAAAACCAATGGTTTGAGATTGATTTTCCATTTATAAAATGGTTCTAGGTTCAATTTAGAATGAATACAGAAGTAAATGTGATCATGAAGAGATGTCTCACCTATCTATATGGTCACATTTTTGATAAATAGGTCCATATGGCCACCCAAAGTAAATGTGCCATAATTAAATCAATTCTCATACATGATACTCATTAGTAGATCATTAGATAATGAAATGGAGTTCCAAGAAGGACACTAGGTGGATAGATGAGGATAATGATCAATAAATTCTTTTATAGAATTTGTTCCTTCATGATAAGATCCTAAGTTAGCATCCTTGAGAGTGATAATCCATCAAAAGTGGTTGGGCCTTTTACAATGCATAACTCTCTCTCTCTCTCTCTCTCTCTCTCTCTCTCTCTCTCTCTCTCTCTCCTATAAATATAGGCTTCTAATTCTTAAAATAGATCCCTCTTTTTGGTATGACTAGACTCTACTTAAATTTATATTGTGATACCTTTTTCATATAATAAATACTAAATTTCATCATTTTAAAAGTTATATTGAAGTGTGTTCCATGAATTCATGTATTGTGGTTAAGTGAATATATGTTCCTTTTATTATGTCTAAGTTTTTTTATTACCTAAAAGACTTGATTAGTAGATCTTACCAGTCATTATAAGTTCAATTTATAGTTTATTGTCTAGCTTTAAAGTGGATATCTACCATCTCATGCTAATTTGATAACTGATTAAAGCCTTATTCTAAAATATTTATGTGAGATTGATATTCATTTGTCTTGAAAGTATCTCATAATGTGCATTATTATACTTTGAGTGATCAAATCATTGGTGAATCACCTACTTTACATGATTTATAAGTTATTATCAATATCTCTTTCCCTTTTCCATGCAAGTGCTAGTTTAGGTTTACTCTAGGTGATAGATCCATAGGGAAGTTGACCTTCTCTAGAGATCTAATCCATTATTGGGATACCCACATCCTAGGATTATTCTCATGTTGGACAATATTTGAGTTGGAAGATATGAATAATCCCCTCCTCATCTAGGGTGAGAATCTAGAACACCAACAAATACCAATGCATATAATTCTACCATAGCTTTGAATCTAAATCATATAACTATGTGTTTTGGCTATTTTAGATAACTATGTATGGATAAAATTCTTATAAATAATGCCCCAAATATATATGGAGATTTCTTAAAACTGATATAACTACCAATGTGGAGGATATGATCTCAAAACATGGCCCTGCTATAAATAAGATATGTTAAATAATGAATGGGTGTGAAGAACATGCTTTGAATGGATTCCTCCAATAAATTTGAGAACTATGAATATGTGTAAAGAATGCCCATATGACATACCCATACTAAATCTAATAAATGACATTGGTATAATATACTAAATGAGTGTGGAGAACATGCTTTTAAAGCATGCCCCCAATGAGCCTAGAAACTATGCCAAGTGTGGAGAACATGCCTCTATGACATGAAACCACTAATATGCCCCTCTTTGAGATGAGGTAAATATAGGATCTAGTAGTTACCTCACCTCAAAAGGATAATACAACTATATACTCTATTATTGTAACCATGTAGCATATAGAAGGAACATGTCTAGGTAGATATAACATTGAAGTACATACATCTAATGTAATTACATCTAGGCCTAAGCTATATCATGATATATTTTTATAGACAAAATTTTGTAGGGATTTTTAATCCATTTATATCCTAAAAGGATACTTGTGCAAATAAATCTACCTAAAGTCTTAGTTACCAGGTCTTGGTATAAGGGTAACCTAGTCAACTTGTTGTGACCATACCATCTCAAGGGTCTTCAATATGTATTTAAGACATATAAATATGCACTAAAAATAAATATATTATTCTTATGAAACCAAAAACATTATTTAATCATGAATATATATTTGATTTTGTATTAAATTTTTTTTTATTACTTATAAGTTCAATAATGGATAAACAAAAATAGACAAGAGAATGTAGTCAAAGTAATTGTTAGATTCATATTGCAACTCAAAAACCAAACTAACCTAAACTAACAAACTAATATAAAAGGGAAAAATAAAGAGATTCAAGGATAAATATAAAAAATTCACCCACTATCTAATGTAGGGTAGATTGGTTTCATTGAGAATATGAATATTTATATGGACTAGTCCTTAGTTGAGCTTGAATTAACACAAACCTGACTGAGGATGGTACTAGAGTCTATGGAATGAAGTAGTAGAGACAAATAGTAAAACATGGTCACCATATACATGCACATAACAATTTTATGACATGGAAAATATTTTAGATTAATTTTATTTCTATTAAGAATCATTTAGGATTCATCAAATGATGAACAAGCTACAGACTCAACTTGAAAACAACTTTGAGTCAAAAACAACTCTAGAAAGTAAGGAAAACATGAAGAAAATAAAATGATTGGTGTACTACTATAACTCTAAGCTAACAAGATCTATCCAAACATAATATCTTCTAATCCAAATAGAATAACCTAAGTATAATTCTTTTAGTCTTAAAGAATACCATCCTAAGCACGATTATCTTAGTGTTAAAAATGAGTAACCCTTATTACATCAATAAGTTGATATTTTATAGGCATGTAGGCTTGAGGAGTTGAAAATCAATCAATTTTTCTCACTAATGGGGTGATTAGAAATAATCATCACTATGATTGGAAGAATGCATTTGAGGGGAAGGATTTCAATTGAAAAAAATTGATTGAGACATGGTTTAATTACACAAATTCTATGCAGGCCCAGTGATGATGTCAGATCCCCAAGAAGTAAGATGGTGATATTTCTTCACCTTGATCACCCACTTTCATAGAGGCTCCATTCTCTATATGAACTTATATGGGATAACATAACATTATGATGATTATATGTGGTATCATCTTGCTGACCCACTAGCCTAGAGAATTATTGACATCATTTACCCTCAAGGAAACCTTGAAGAAAATTGACTAAGTATTTAAAAAAAATTCAATAATATTGGGAACACTAAGAGATTGACACATGGTGTTGGGAAAGCTGTGTAAAATTGCCTAAATATTTTGGAGAAGCAAAAAGGTTCCATATGGCTTCAACCAATTTTAAAGAAATTAATAAAGTCCCAAAAGACTTTTTTGATATATTTGGGCTCTCAAGAGCTAGAGAAATGTGCCATGTGGAATAATAAAAGTTTTGAGACTTAACTTAAGTATCTTCAAACACAATATAAAAATGTACAGTTAACAAATTTCAATTTAAAAATTAATGGCTAAAATTTTGACTGAAAACAACAAAGGTAAAAGTAAAAAAAGAAACTAAGTGTAAAACTTATCTTTGAATAGACTTAACCACTTCACTCAATTAAAAATCCATTTTCATCCATTTTTATGAGAAGTGACTAGATAATATATTGAAACTATATGAATTAGTAGTCATTTAGATTGAAATGAGAATTGAAATGGACCAAATTGCTTTAGAAAAGGACCAATAAACTATTAAATAAATAAATAACTTATATAATCTTAAAAAAAAATAGTCTAAAAGGAAGATGTAAAGGGTGTTTCAAAACACAATTAAACAAGTACACCAATACTTATTAAAATGATACAAATTCATATATTTAAATTAATATAAATTAGAAGTGAATTATAAAAGAAACCACCATTTACTCCTTAAAGTACAAGACTAGGATTAAAAGCAATAAAAAGAGGGTCCCCATTTTTAGTCTAAAAATGGGGCATATTGTGAAATAAATAACAAGATGCATGATAAATATCATGAAATTTTTTATATAATAACAATACAAGCTCAGCAAGCAAACAAATTCACACACAAGAGTACTCAAAATTATGTCAAAAGGTAATGGTGCAAGGAGATCACAAATAAGGGGCATGTTCAAATTTTGCATAATCTAAAGGGCATGACTTACCCAAATGTCCATAAAATAAATAATTTTATACTCAAATGTCCATAAAAAAATGATATGCAAATTTCTATGAAATCATATATATGCATGGGGCTGTAAGCAAAAGTGCACATTCAAATGATCTAAAAAAGAATACAAGACACTCAAAGAAGTGTATAAACTAAAACATAAGGAACCAACATAAAAATGTCATAATAGTCCATGGATCCAATGTCTTTGGAAAATATTTCAAGTGTATAGCATATCAATTACCCTATGTAATATATAATCATGGATAATATTCATGTGTAAGTACATATGTAGGTTCAAATATTGGAATGTAGAGTGATCATCGAATCATATAACTTCTGTATATTAATACCAAATAAGTTTATGCTCCAAATTTCCATATGACATGTGTATAGGTAAATCCAAACATCTAAAATATGAATGTATCATGTATCTAGGTATCCATGCATTACACTCAAGTAGAAGTATGACACATATGCATATGTAGGAGTAACTAAGTATGTTGCCCATAAATATGGATGTAACACATGGGTGATATGAATACAATAGAACATTCAAGGGCCAAAATTATTTTTGTATTTTCTGATGTTTTTGGTGTTTTTTGAATTTTTGAAGAGGAAATCTCATCCTATGATTTCATCCAATGGATGGTCATACATTTCTCCCCACTATGAATCTAGTGTAATACCTAGGTTACATCCTTGAGGAGTGTTATAGGTGTAGTATATATCACTATGATATTAATGGTGTTATACATATGTGAAATAGGAATATATGGTTGTGAATCAATAGTGAGCATAATATGAGTAGGGTTTTTTATAACCCATCATTGAGGGTTGTGTGGTTTCTTTGGCATAACAGTAATATGTGCATTTTGAGGTATTCTAGATATTTGAGCATGGTGTGTAGTAGAATATGGGGAATATGTGGAATCTCATATATGTATCTAATGTAATGGTATCTCAAGTAATGGATACCTAGTAAATGGGATTACTTTTTGTATACCCTTTTACAATGAATTAGCCTTAGTAGGCTTGATAGATAGTTGTATGGGTATAAGTTTATTTTGTTTAAGAGGAAGCTTATATTAAATTCTAGAAATTGTAATTACCTAATTAGAATGAATGTATTTAACATACCCATTAATTGTATAAGGTAATTCTCAAAAACTATGTATTCAAGGTCTTTTCAATAACATATCAAATATGCATGTGGAAGGGATAACTAAAAAGGTAGTAACAACATGTGCAAGATCAACCTATAAAGGTAGGTCAACATTACCAAGAACTTTATAAGAGGTCCCATAAAATTCTATAATTGATCTAATATATGGGTTAAATCATGATGATCATAACCTAAATGCATAAGTAATGTCATTGTATAAATGTTATTACTTTAACTATTATCAATCATAACATTGTGTATAGAGTGTTTATTAAGGTATGCTCAAATTAATAGAGAATTAAGATCATAGTCATCATCCTTAATTTCACTATCATCAAATCAAATATAAGGTTTCCAAATTAGAGGAGGTATATGTCATATGTAAGTACCAATAACCCCATATAGAGCATGTTCATAATGTAATAGAGGAGGATGTGCATTATATGCCATTTTGACTTATGGTTTCTTCTAAAAATGGTCTTGCAAAGGATTGTTAAATATTTTACATTTATGGTGATCACCAAGTTCTGAACCTAATTATTTTGGAGGATCCACAAATATAAATTTTTGGTCATTGATAAGCTCTTGGATCTTGTGTGTCATGGTAAATCATATACTTGTAGAATGTCTTCATCCTTTATGATAATCACAATAAGCATTCACATCATATCCTCTAGGTATAGGTTAACTCATATCGACCTTGATAGGATGAGGGAGAGATATAATTTGACACTCTAGTAACCACAAGAGTAATGAAGTGGGGGACTCATGTAAATGTGCAAATTATCTCCTTGGTGCATTAGATAAGACAAATTGATTAATCTATTATGAAACTATGTTTACTCCATTTTAGGCTCAATAGGTTTAACCTTATAGCTTGGTTTTATTATGAAATTGGTACTAATCATATATGTATCTGGTGTGTTTGTAACATACTTTAACTTATTTAATGACATAATCTTCATTTCACAGTCTCATACAATATGGTATAAGTCATCAAAAGATTTGAACTTATTGAAAAAATGGATTCATGTAAATGAACAAGTTAAATTTGATTGAAGACATATTTATACTATTTGTTTGCCATGATATTATTCATTTTAGCTAGCATTTTATTACATCTCAAGACATATTCATTAATAGGTTCATTGGTTCCTTGTTTGATTTTAGAAATTTAGGCATAAGAAACATTTTTGTAAATGTTAATGGAAAGGTGTGTCAATAACTAGTCTACAAGAGGTTTGAATGCTTTGATAGATTGGAGAGGTGAATAATATAACCACCTCAAAGCATAGTACATGAGGATTGTTGTAAATAATTTCATTAAATGTTTATCATTGGAATCATAGTTAAGTCATGCCGCATAAAATCTTATAATATGTTGTTTAGAATCACCCTTACCATCATAAAATGTGAATTCATGTGAAAAAAATCTAGTTGGTAAGGAGTATAAAAATATTTCAAGTTCAAGAGGATTGTGAAACATCTTGAGAATCTATGGCATGAAGGGATTTATAAGCATTTTGTTCAAAATTTGTAATCTTGTCTTCAAATGTCTTTATAACTTGAAGGAATTATTGAACTATAGGCACAATGGGATTTATGGTAATAATTTGAGAAGTCACCAAGGGGGATGAAAACATGTTTTGAGTAGTAATAAACATTGAAATTGACATTTATGTTGAAATAGTGGGTAGTTTCATGATAGATGTATCAATAGTAGACCCAAGGAGTAATGGTTTAAACATATAATACATCCCCGAAAGGATTCAAGTGGATTAATAAGTGTGGGATAAGTTATAGTACCTTCAAAGTATTCACCATTACTAGGAGAAGCAAACTTACTTTTATCTTGTTTACTTATTTCATCTCCTATAACATATAAAAATGCATATATTAAGACCTTGTTATTATTGAGATGAATAATCAATGCATCTTTATCCTCCATTTTAAATCTAGTTTTTGTATTAACATTTTCCATTGCTTTAGAAATGAAAAATTTAAAATTTACAACAAAGTACATAAATTAGAAAACCCTAATTTTCCCTAAGTTTGATGTTTAAAGATTGGGTTAACCAAATTTATAACCCTAAAATGGAATATAGATTGGGGTTATCTAGATTATTATAGGCATATATAGAAATGAAATGGTACAAGGGTGATAATTAGATCTATATCAAGACAATTAGATAATAAACTTAGATATAAGCATACACTAAATTTTTTATGATAAGTTAGTCTATATATGTAAAGTAAAACTATGATAGATATATAAATAATAAATAATTCAATTAATTATCTTGTTATAATGGTAATGTGGTTATGGATTTGGAATAATTTGAAATCAGATAGGTTGGAGATTATGGAAAAATCATCAAAGTATAGATTTTATGCTTCTGTCTCTCTAGACAATAATTTTATCTAGGGAAGATTATGTCAAAGCTATGATCTAGGTTTGATGATAGTTTACTATACATAATATGTATTAAAATAGGATGTGACCACCTAGATGTCTATAATTTTTACTTTACCTTTGCTCTAGTGCATTCAAATCTAGGTTATGGACTCTTGCTCCTTGTGAAATGGTAAAACCCTAGTTTTACATATTCAATATGACCTTTGGTAAAATGTGTTAGTGGGAACACTATGTTTAATTGAACCTAATGAACCCTCTATCAAAGGATGTTACCTACATAACCAATACTATGAAGAGGGCCTTAGACTAATGTAGTTCTCCACTATGTGTTAGCTTATGTGTGAATCATAAAATGTGTTCAAAATAATTACAATAATGACATAATTTTTAACTTAGAAAATAGGGCTCTTTGGATACTCCTTTAAGATTTTACGCCTATATACGTGTGGTCCCTATGATTGGTAGAAAAATAAGAATAAATAAGGAAGATTTGTTCAATTAAATTCTCATTAAATGTTCTTTCATCTTTTTGATAGGTGTTCATAGGTTGAGATAGGTAAGGAATGAATGATGGTTGATCTTATATTTATATCAATCTATTTAGAGTAATAAATTTCATTAAATCACTTAGTTTGACCATTAGGATACATTTCATTTTCAAATTGGATGTCTTTAGGGTACTAGATACTTGCATCAGGATAGGACGGTAATGTCGATGCTACTATCTGACATGGAAATTAGTCTTCATGGATCATGAAAATTGGTAAAAGTTCAAAACTTATAGATAGGTAATATAAGAACACGTCAAGAATTTTGGGCATGATAGAAGACATAAGACATCAATATAAGATTGGTCAAACTAAGAGATATAGTCTATTGGGAACATAGATTGAGTAGATGTGAGACATGTAGAAGTGGGAAAGGTAAATAACTGAGAGGAAAAACTAATATATGAGTTTTATAAGTGTACAAGACTAAGGTTCTATATAATCAAAAAAATCATCTACAAATTCCTAGGGGAGAATCTAGAGAGATCAGATTCAAGTGGATGGGGGAGTCTCATCTTAGAGGTACAATCACTAAGGGGGGGAGGTGAATCAGTGAGAAAAAATAATCCATCTTCAATTATAATATTTACAAACACTTAATCAATTACCATGACTATTCATCAAGCATACATGTCATTCATAACAATGAGCAAGAGAGACAATGCAAGGTCCAATCACATAACACATGACATACATGGGAGACCCTTTTATGTAATAAAACCCATTATAACCAGAAATTAGGATACTATCCTATAATAAATAGAACAAAGTTTGACCATCTACAAATCATCAAGGAACTAAAATCCTTATTTAATGAGACTAAAATCCCATAACGTGATACCACACCTATCAAACTGAGTTGTAATAATAACCAAAATTTTAGAATTTTTTACCTTGCAATGAGGATATAACAACCTTAGATGTTGATATACCACAACAACACCTATGAACACATCTACCTTTGAACTAATGTCTTCAACACCTGATGATGGACCTCTGCTTATCACTCTTCACCTTTTCTCATACTCAAAAAATAAGAGCACTATTATACCAATATAAACATGACAAATACATCATACAAATAGTCCTCAATATGTTATAATCTTAAAATCATTCATAGGGAAATTGACCCCTCCTTCATTCCACAAATCACACACACAAGCCTCTCTCAAATCTCTCCTTTATCTCTCACTCACAAGTCTAGAAATCACCATCTTTGATTTCACTATTTATAGAGCAATCATGATCATCACCATCCTGCTTGACTATTAGGCATGTTTTAATCCTTAAGGAAATTATCTTATTGATACATATCTCAATACAAACTACATAGGTCAGACATAGCATCTATGGGTCACCCTTAAGCAATTACACCTTTTAATAAGGCCCTTATAGCTCTTATAGGTCTCATGCGAACCCATTCACTCCTTTAACACTTCATATAGCAAAAACTGAACATAGGGCCACTTTTAAAATACTTTTATCCACTCCTTATGTCCCATTTGACATCCTCAAATGGTTACTATTAGATTTTCTCACCTATATGTATGCTCAAACAACTCAAACACTGACCTGGTGCATATGAATATTATGAACAAACACAGTAAAATTATTATCCTTTTTTCATACAAAAAATAATTGGTCAATCCTTAAAATACCATACATATCATCCTAATGGAGGCTAAAAACTCCCAAACAGATAAGTAATCATGAGACATTGAAATAACATTAACACAAACTCAAATATCCATTTTGGGTCACTTGAAGAACATATACAAAAACACAGTCAACTTTGGACCTCAATATCTTTGTTTATACACACTTAGATATATTTAAATACATATTTACATATGTTACTTGGATTACTCTACCAATTTTATTTTTATGTACTGGTCAAATTCATTTTGGATCAAAAGATATGGGTCAAAAACTAGACACTAGTCTTTCCTTCATAAATTCAAATATTCAAAAGTAAACGATCCTAGTTAAAATTCAAACACAAAGCTCGTATCTCATGTCATTTCAGATTTAAATCAATATTTCACCATTTATAATTTTTTAACTTTAATACAAAGGTTAAAATTATCAAACATTAAACCTCAATTACTTTGACCTCATCTCGTGCAACCTTGCAATGTTAACTCAATATACATCATCGATCTTTGTGGATCAACAAGCTATTTAACTATCAATGTTCACCCTTAAATCAATATATATGAAAAAAAATCATAATTAGATCCTTATTCTTTACCTTTTATAATTTTTAAACAAAATTCACTTGTCCACATCTCATTGCTTCCTAACATCTTAGAGCTAATGCGCTCCTTTGATCTTTTATAAGATGCTCAATCTTTATCTTTGCTAAAAAACTATCACATTGACCCATTTTAATCTATGAAAATTATTGGATGTATAAGTATGAAATTACATGAACCATTCTATCTCTACTTGGTCCAAATCTTTAACATCATGCAAATTGACTTGGTATGGGGGCCAACTACAATATGGTTAGAAATCCTACTTTACATAGATATATATTTTGTTTCGATTAATATCAAGACCTCACATTTACACCATATGAACAAATTTAATAGGGAAATCCAACCATGTTAAAAATTAATCATAAAACCCTCACACATGTCAGATATATATCCATTGAAATTCCTTCTCAAAATCTTCTGTCACAGAGCGAACTATGCCAAAAAATCATCTAAAAGACCAACTTTGAACATGCATATTTTTATGCTCACTTTAGTGCATGATATGAAATTTGTCACAAATAAACTAGACTCAAAATCAAAAAATACCATATGATCACATTCTCCTAAAATTTACACACATATAAGATATGATACCATCCAAATTCTTACTCAGCTCTTTCTTGCCTTGTACAAATTTGGCTAAGTATGGGAAAATAATGTTAAAATGCTTGGGAGCCTAACTTTGTACTTGAATATATTTGTATGAACTTTAGTGCATGAATTAAGATTTAGTGCATAACAGCTATGAAAAATATTGAACAAACCCAAGTGACCATTCCCTCTTGACTCATCCACATGTAGTAATAGTTATGTCATCAAACTGCCTACTCAGATTTTCTACCACTAGATCCAAAGTGTCTAGATGAAAAATATAGACAACCAGATAAATTTAACTTATGAAATAAAGAAATAAAAGCATATAAAACATTATAGGGACCTATTTATCATCCTCAACACTCTATAATAATTCCTAAATATCTATAACACTTCTAAAGTAGAATATCAACCAAGCATACTAGGATAAGCAAATTACACACTTTGTCATTATTGCATAGACTATAAAGGAACTTCATCCACTCACCAAGACAACTCCATGATATCACCATGATATCATTTAAAAATCTTCAAAACTCTCCCCCTTTATCATTTATATCAATAAACATCATATATAACAATATATAGCTCACCTTCCTTTTCTCTCAAATCACCTCCACAATAGGAACTTTCTCTCCCTTTGACATAATGACAAAGTGGGCACCAAATGATCCTAAGGACATAAAAATAATATTAGATATGAAATTTCCATAATGTAAATATGATAAAAACTCCCCTTATGTTAAGCCTACTTTTGCTTGCTTTGACAACATCCTCTTACACCATGTCAACACTCTTTTTAACCAAACACTACAACTAATGAAGAAAGAACATAGAAAAACACATAAATATAATTAATCACATAAAGAAACATATTATATGGACACCCCCTAAGAAATATGAGCAATTTCACTTTCTAATCAATTTCGTATCTCCATACACCATAAAGAACCAACATATAGGCTTACTAGCCTTCTCTCTCAAGCTACCACAAGGACCACCAATATAAATTCATGACACTCAATAAATAGGAAACATGCTCTCAACCAACATTAACAAATCACCTTGAAATAGACATATCTTTCTCTTTATGAAGAAACTGGGCAAAAAACACTCTTCTTCAAACTAGGCTTGTCTAGCCTCTTTATAACCCTACCTAAAACATACAAATCCTACATCTATCAATAGACATATCTTCAAGACATAAAAATTCACTACTAGATCAATATCATATTCTCTCTCAATCACACCAATTTACATCACTAGGATCATCCTTTGCAATAAACTTCATTCACAAACCTACTAGCCAATTAGTCTTCCATATTGATAAAAACATGAATAATATGAAAACTAAAAACCTTAAAATATTTGTGAATCTTGGCTTTATAACCTATTTGGCCCATTCAACCTATTATGAATCATTATACCTCAACTCAAAATGCAAAACACTTTTATATTAGAGCCCAAAACTCTAGAATCTTAAAACAATCAAAGTCACCAAACCTCCTAGTGAACGCACACCTATAAAACTTTTGCACTCTTATGGATACCCATCACACATTTTTGGACCAAAAATTGAGATTAGACACCATTTTGATCATTTAATTCCTATAATCCTTTTTAGGCATGCTTGCCCTTAAGCCAAAAAACTAAGAAACCAAAGAGCACTCAAAAATATTCAATTTGACTCCAACATACCTTCAGACCACAAAAACACTTGGAACAGACAAAAAATAAGTTTATATAACTTTATGATCATCAAATTATTATTTAAATTTCATTAAAATAATTATGCCATTTGGAACCATCCATTTTGATCTTGTATTGTAGACACCTAAATCTAGCCACCAATAACCTCCAATCCAGTTTTTGACCAATTTTCACCTAAAGCGCACAATTTTCCCTAAAAACACTAAAACATGATAAAATATGTGAAACTAACATACTCAATTGTCTATTTTGGCTAGAGTATCATTAAATGGTGTAGTGAAATTTATGGGCCAACTAACCTTGAACAATTCATTTTGAGTCAAAATGCCAATTTTACACCTAGGTGCTCTAGATGGTTCTTTCATATCAAATATATTGAATGATACATGTGCCTTTGTTATTTGGTGTTGGTAACATCTTAAATGGGATAACAGATCCAACACATTTGACATTGCATTCTAATTGTAATCTAATCAAATTTTGGACCAATAATAAGACATTCTGATTAATTTGAGTAATTTGTGCACAAAGTGCTTAAACATGCTTAAGAGAAAATTAATCCAAATTAGAGCCTAATAAAGTATTCCATATAAACATGTTGAATAATTTTATTTTGAAATGAATATTAAATATCAACATCATTATGTGACCTCATTTCTTGGCAAGACATCCCTAGGCCATAAATGCTGCAAATATCAGGATTCATGCCTCCGATACATCATCAAAGCCCTCCATGCCTCTTAATTTCTCCTCTATCCCAAATATTGATGAACCTAATTATCAATTGTAATTTTAAAATTGGATTAATGCTTAGCCACAAATCTTCATCTTAGGATGGATGGTTTAGGTTGATTCTGATCAATCATAAAATCTATAAATAAGAAACCTTACAGCATCATTTTAAAGCTTAATTTGTGTAAATTTATAATGTAGTATTGGTTCCAAAATATTCATTCAACTAGTGTTACCATGCCAAATTGATTCCAAGCCAAGCTAATCCAAAGCCAAAGGTGCCAAGGAGAGATGGAGGTAACCAAGCTTCTATTGATGAGGACTTCATGAGCACAAATCAAGCAAGCCAATTGAAGAATACCAAAAGAGCATCAAAGAAGATAAGGAATATGTGTTTTCTTGCATTTTAGTTGTGATTTTTTCACTTGTCTTTATTCACCAAGCTAACCCTAATAACTAGGCATGAATATGTTAGTTTAATGTGTTTTTTTATCAATTTATTTTGTTCATTTTGTCACTAACACAACACTAATATCCTCTTCTTAGTCAAATTCCTAGTTCAAATAAGGCAATAGTGTTGAAATCAAAGAAAAAGGCAAGTGAAAAAACAAACAAACAAATAAAAAATAAATAAATAAAAAGCCTAAAAACAAAATCAAAAGAAAACATCCTAACAATGACCATGCCCTAGTAAGGTGGAACGAGGATAGTTGACTAGGCTTAAATAGGACAAATGTTTTTGGAATTTTGAGGTATCTTAACTCGTTAGAAAATGATAAGATACTTGCTCACAAAATGATGAGATATTTTGTCTTAGGTTACTTGAAAAATAGTGAGAGTGTATGGAAAGGGGGACTAGGATGACCTCAACATGAATTGAGCATGACCCACATAGTCCTGAAATGACCTCAAGTCATAGTTATTCCATCCACATAAAAGGCAAGGAAAAACCAACTAGGTCCCAAAAAGTTCTCAAATATAGCAAATGGCTAGTCAAATGAAAACAGTAATGGTAAGGTGATGTGGCAATGCATGGTAAATAAGTGTTTCCCCTAATTTTCCCATAGCTGATTATAACTAGGATACAATGGTATAGGTCAATGATACTAATTTTCCTTTTGGAGGCTATAATTAGTAGTAAGACTAGTGAGACATTGATTTGCCCATAGGTGGTTATAATTAGGCTCACATATATAAATTTTATAGGATGAAAGATATCCTTCCAAATCATCTATCACACTAATTTCATAGATAGTCATTATAAACATGAATCTAATTGATTGTTGAAACTTGATTGGAATCCTTTTAGAAAAAACACAAGAAGAACCAAAGTAACCAAGATCAAAATAATATTGGGTAGGATGAGTAAAAATAGGCTTCAGTCTAGATAGGAATGGAATGATAGGATGTATAAAATGGTAAGAGGGTTTGCCCCTAGGTGAGAGGGTGAATATCAAGAACATACAACAATGGAAAATGGATATATAACAATGGAAATAACATGTAAATGTGAAATGGTATGGTACATGTTTTTGCCCTAGGTGTGGTAAATGACATATGATTCTATTTTTCTTGTTGATATGGAGATGCACATCATAATCCATAAATGATATAAATAGAATACTTGATCATGTTTATTGTTATCCCACACCTCATTTGAATAGTTTCTTTGTCAAGAAATTGATGCAGATCCGGTTATCAAGAATGCTTTTGTGATCTTAATTAGTCATTGATTTTGATTCCTTCAAACATCGAGACAAGGTATACTTGTAACCTCTGCAAAAGAAAGTGCATCTGTGGATGGTAAACAAGGAAAAATAATGGATGGTAGGTTTGATTGTGAAATAGAATGGTAAATGATAATGGAAAGGTTAATGGTGGGGAAATAAATGAAGATTGGGACTTTTAGTCACACATAATGTTGTCGATGCTAGATTTAACATAACTCTAGTTATGGTGGGGCTGAAGACTTGTTCTCTTAATAGGACCACTATGTTTTTATATTATTTGACCTTGAGAGTAGATACCATCTAATTAGGTTGTAGATTAGAAGCTATTTTGATTTGATCTTTGATTTTGTCTTCATCAAGCAGTGAGGAACTTTTGTGCTTAGCTATTGGTACTTCAATGAGGTTTTCACCAATGAAGTTGTCTTGATTATCTTATATCACCTTTGAGAAGGTTTCACTAAGGAATGTTGACTTTTGACTTTAATTTTCTTCTATCACCTCTAAAGAGTTTCAGTAGAAGATGTTATGTTTTGACTTTGATTGTCCCCTAGTGCCTCTAAAAAGGTTTCACTATGAGAGTGTTCTTATGATATATGAATTTGGTCTTAGCCTCATTTATCTTCTTCAAATTTTATGTCACCATATATGGAGTTCAATAAAGTGTGATTTTATCAATCCCAATCAACACTTGTGGGAGATAGAATGTCAATAATATGGCTACTTTGGTTAATGGTAATGGCCTATATAATGGTAATGGAATGGGAAAAGACTACATAATACTCATAGAATATATTAGGATAACTCATGTATAAGTTGAATTACTTATCCTCAAAAAATATATAAGGATAACAAGTGCATTAAAATTGATCTATGTGCTATGCATAACCAATGTTGTAACAACCATCAACATATTCTTCTTCTGAATCTGATTCTAACTCAAGGGAATCTGAATATGAGGTTAAGACTAATGTTTATTCTAATTTTGATTAGAAAAATGATGTTAGTTCAAGAATAAAACTTGACTCTGATTCTTTATCTGATGGGTACTTTATTACAATGATGTCTTGTTAAATATTTGGTGTTAGACAAGTAATAGCCTATGATGGCATAATGGGCTCCATAATAACTAGTTTATGAAAGTGAGACTCTTCTAGGATGGGAAAAAGGTTAGGATAAAACTCCTCAGAGACTGGATTATCAATAGGAGGCTCTTGAAAAATAGGCACATGGTCAAGGTAATGATTTTCCCAAAGGTAGTTATAATCATTAAGAAGTTACTTGACAAAGACTGGCTCATTAGTATGAGACTCCTTCACAATTGGTATATGATAAATATTAAATTCATCATAAGATGACTTATCACAAATAGTTGGTTCAACAAAAATATATTGAATTGATTGGTTATTTTGGCCTTGGTTTCTAATGAATTGGAAGATACGAGTTTTGAAAACAACTTTATCTTTGAAGGATTGGATTAGTTGAGGTTTGGATGGTATTTTCACTAGATGAGGAATGGTCTATGATTGGATAATGGTAGGGCCTTAGAGAGCATTATTTATTGCATGAGATAAAGGTCAAAGTTTTGAGATGGTAACAATAGGGTGGTGTCAAGCATAATTGCTTACACAAGCCAAAGGATGAGGTCTTGGAATGGAAATGGTATGATGTTATAATCTTAGAATAGAAATTATATGATGTGGTGGAGCCTAATTACTTAAAAATCCAAAACATCTAATTCTTCTTCATAAACCATATCATCGTAGTCATGATTTGGCTCATAAGCTGGTTCTTGATTGTGTTCTATGTATCAATTATTAAAAAGAGGGTATGGATCCATATCCTAAAAAATATTATCTATAGTTGGATCTTCAAAGTCCTCCTCACAAGCCTCTTCATGCCAATTAAGGTTTTGATTTGTATTTTGTGGATTTTGACTATGTTATTCATATGGAGTATTTTAGGGAGAATAATAAAACTCTTTAGAAAATCTTTCTCTATAGGGGTTCTTAGTGGGATTTTTGTCATGTCCCCTTTTCAATTGACATGTTTTGAGTTCATGGTTAGCCTATTATGCGACCTTCGTAGGCTAATAAGATCGATAGAGGGTCATAGTGGAGCTTGGCTCGACTTTGATTCACAAGATTTCTACATTTGATTTTCATTCAGGGTATTTTAGACACATTTGGCCTGAGCTCCTACTTTTTAGGGATATTTGATATGCAGCGGAGCACCTTTATTGTGGTATGGTTATGTGCGGAATCACTCCCTGATTCACTAGCTTCGATCGGTTCGTGGATCCGACATGTATTGAGGGAGATATTAATATTTGATTGATTTAATCAAATATTAATTATTTAGCCTATTTTTAATTAGAAACCCTAATTCTAATTTAAGAAACCCTAATTAGGGCAAGCATATCTTTTTGAGGGTATAAGGGTTTCTCATGGAGGCCATTGTTCATTATGCTATTGATTATTGATATTGATTTTGAGAATTTCTTCTGTGAAGACTGAGCCTAGGGTTCAAGGATTCCATCTGCATTGGAGAACGTTCCCTCTTCAGTGTGTGCAATTAAGAGGCTGTGGAATATCAGCTGATCTATTGCCAAAGTGAGAGATAGCTTCATCCAGAAGTTATCATAGAATTTCAGGTTTGAGAGATAACTTCACACAGAAGTTATTACAGATATTCCAGGTATTTCTTTATTCTTGTTTTGATTCAAATAAGTTATACAGATAGAGATATTCTATATTAGAGTCATATATCTTTAGATCAGAGGTCCTACAAATAGGGTGTAATTTATTGGCAGTCGTACGAAGCTGTACAGAGCCGTACAAGTTTGTACAGCTACCGATGATGGCAGTATTACCGACAATGGTAGTATTACCGATGACGGCAGTATTACAGATGACGGCAGTATTAGCTACCGATGATGGTAGTATTATCGATGACGGTAGTATTAGCTACCGACAGCGGCAGTATTGCCGATGACGGTGATTGTGTTTTTACACAGCAACCCGAGCCGTTCCAGATTCAAGTTTTATTTCTAGATTTGTAAAAGACCAGGGTTTCAAGACTGTATGTCATATTTTATATGCATAAGAGAGGACTGTAATTGTAATAATTTAGAAGGACAAGTGATAAAATCTATGATTTGCTATTAAGAGACTATATTATTGTTATTCTTCTGAATTTATTCAACAGAAATTGTATCTTTGTTCAAAGTTTTGTGTTTCTATATTTCTTGTTTGAAGGGGATATTACAGTGGTATCAGAGCTAAATCCTGCCATCCTGAGGGTTTGACAGATCTTATGCAGCCACAAGAGTTGGGACCGCACAGGTATAACACATGCAGTAGAGCCTTGCTTGAAGGTACCTAGTTGTTAGATCAGCAGCAAATTAACATGAGTGATAGACGTGAGGGTAGCACACCCAGGGGCCACACGTATGATGCTGATCAAGGCACCAGAGAATTTTAGCGTGCTATGATGACAAGCCAACAACAGATGACTCAGACACTACAGGCACTTATGACTATGATAGAAAGAATGAACGCCCCTGATAGATAGAACAGGGACCAAAGAGATGATAGGAGTGCTACGATTAATCAGAAACCACAACAAACTCACTCCAGAACAGTTGATAGACCTACACGTCCTTCTTTTGTTCAAGAAGAACCAGAGGCACCAGCAGAGGAAGCAGGGAATAACCCATTTACAGATGTTTACATGGCTGCAAATGATGAGTGG
Organism: Torreya grandis; assembly: GCA_037957365.1. Taxonomy (NCBI): domain Eukaryota; kingdom Viridiplantae; phylum Streptophyta; class Pinopsida; order Cupressales; family Taxaceae; genus Torreya; species Torreya grandis. The sequence goes on from JARHVA010005299.1 coordinate 703,026, forward strand.
GACTTATTACCTCCTCATGTTCAAGAGAGGATGACCTTTGATCATTTTGTCAATCTTAGGAGAGAGCACTACAGATTGGTTAGACAGGATTGGAGGCCTAGAGTTCAGTTCAGTGAGCTGAAGAAGGCTACTAGTAAGCTTTCTTTAACTAATTTTGATGGCAGTGGCAAGATGACAGCTCAAGCTTGGGTTCATAAGCTTGACACCTTTTTGGCATTGAGACCAATGTCAGAGATAGAGGCCATCAAATACGCCACTTTGCACTTGGATGGAGTAGCACATGATTGGTGGTACCATGGTATGCTAACACTTCAGCATAATCAGGTAACAGAGTACCAGGACTTTGTGGATAGATTGGTTGAGTGGTTTGATAGGAAAGATCCTGAGGTTTACTTTCGAGATCTGGCATAGTTGAGACAAATAGGTAACTTGGAGTCCTTCATTGGTGAGTTTTAGAGATTGGCAGTCATGGTGCCCAATATTTCAGAGCGTAGATTGGTAGTTCTCTTCATGGAGGGATTGACAGAGCCATTGAGAGGTTGGATCAAAGCCTTTGATCCTCCTTCATTACAAGTAGCTATGAAGAAGGCACGTAATATGGAGATGGCAGCCCCATCCAATAAATCTAATTCCAGAGGTGCTTCTTCATCTAGAGACCATAATCACTCCCACGGGGATACAGAGAGACTGGGTTTTAACATAGATAAATCCTGGGTTAAAAATGATTCACAGGCCAATCCAGTAGCACCACCTTTGGATCGTGAGGCACTTAATGATTTATGCAGGAAGAAGCTTTGCTTCTACTGCAAAGGTCCATATGATATCCATCACGATTGTCCTTTGAGGCCTAAGGGCAAGGCGAATCGTATGATGTGGATATATTATGAGGATTCAGATTCAGAGGATTTTGAACAGCATAACAGTTCTGAGGGGGCAGAGGCAGAGGATTTAGGGCCTAATGTAGAGGCAAAGTTAGAGCTTCACCTACAAGAGGCACACATATCTAGCATTCAGTCGGATGAGTCATTCAGACTCCATGGAGTTTTGGCAGGGCAGAAGGTTATCACCCTTCTTGATACAAGGGCCACACATAATTTCATAGATGCTAGATTTGTGGAGAAGCGTGGACTCACTACCATAGATTTTGAGGGCATCAGTGTTAAGGTAGCCGATGGTCACACTCTTAAGTGTGAGTGTATGATTAGAGACCTCCCATTGCGCTTGAACAACTATGAGTTCAAGGCTGATTATTATGTGGTAAACATGGGGGATATAGACTTAGTCTTCAGTATGAAGTGGCTTCATTCATTTGAGGAGGTTACTCTTCATCTCAAGGACATGGAGGTTCTCTTTAATGTTGATGGGACAACACATATTCTTAAGGCAATACGGGGCAGCAACTTTAGATATATGTTTTTTCATCGGATGGAGGTACCTATACCAGATAACATGATAGAGGGTGATGACGAGAGCCCATTGGCACCAACACAGGAGAGGTATGAGGATGAGCTTGGTCTTGAGGTGAGTTCAGTTCAGGAGTTGTCACATGTGGTGAGGACTCAACTTTCTGTTACAGTCGGGTCACAGGTTGATGATGATATGACTATGTCTAGCCTTCACAATCTAGTCTTAGATATTATTCAGGTATGGAGTTTGCTTGCTGATTTTCATTTATGGATTGGATGTTGGGGTGCTTATCTTAGTACTAGAGATGATGTGACACCATTACATGAGAGTTGGGATGGACATGGCATGGGGTTCATGTTAATTGACAGTGGTGGAGATCCTAACTACATTTGGGATCTAGGTGGGTTGATTGATTTGTCATTCAGTGATTGCTTGAGGGCAAGCAATTCCAGGAGGGGCGGATTGTCATGTCCCCTTTTCAATTGACATGTTCTGAGTTCATGGTTATCCTATTATGTGACCTTCGTAGGCTAATAAGATGGATAAAGGGTCATAATGGAGCTTGGCTCGACTTTGATTCACAAGATTTCTACATTTGATTTTCATTCAAGGTATTTTAGACACATTTGGCCTGAGCTCCTACTTTTTAGGGATATTTGATATGCAGTGGAGCGCCTTTATTGTGGTATGGTTATGTGCGGAATCACTCCCTGATTCACTAGCTTCGATCGGTTCGTGGATCCGACATGTATTGAGGGAGATATTAATATTTGATTGATTTAATCAAATATTAATTATTTAGCCTATTTTTAATTAGAAACCCTAATTCTATTTTAAGAAACCCTAATTAGGGCAAGCATATCTTTTTGAGGGTATAAGGGTTTCTCATGGAGGCCATTGTTCATTATGCTATTGATTATTGATATTGATTTTGAGAATTTCTTCTATGAATACTGAGCCTAGGGTTCAAGGATTCCATCTGCATTGGAGAACGTTCCCTCTTCAGTGTGTGTAATTAAGAGGCTGTGGAATATCAGCTGATCTATTGCCAAAGTGAGAGATAGCTTCATCCAGAACTTATCATAGAATTTCAGGTTTGAGAGATAACTTCACACAGAAGTTATTACAGATATTCCAGGTATTTCTTTATTCTTGTTTTGATTCAAATAAGTTATACAGATAGAGATATTCTGTATTAGAGTCATATATCTTCAGATCAGAGGTCCTAAAAATAGGGTGTAATTTATTGGCAATTGTACGAAGCTGTACAGAGCCGTATAGGTTTGTACAGCTACCGACAATGGCAGTATTATCGACGACGGCTACCGATGACGGCAGTATTACCGACGACGGCTATCGACGACGGGAGTATTATCGACGACGGTAGTATTAGCTACCGACAACGGCAGTATTACCAACGATGGTAGTATTAGCTACCGACAGCAGTAGTATTATCGATGATGGTGACTATGTTTTTACACAGCAACCCGAGCCATTCCAGATTCAAGTTTTATTTCTAGATTTGTAAAAGACTAGGGTTTCAAGACTGTATGTCATATTTTATATGCATAAGAGAGGACTATAATTGTAATAATTTAGAAGGACAAGTGATAAAATCTGTGATTTGCTATTAAGAGACTATATTATTGTTATTCTTCTGAATTTATTCAACAGAAATTGTATCTTTGTTCAAAGTTTTGTGTTGCTATATTTCCTGTTTGGAGGGGATATTACAATTTTGTGTACCCCTTCTATCATAAGTTAGATTTTACATAAATCCACCATAAGTTTAGTGAGACATATCTATATAAATGACAAAATATCCAAAATAAAAATGCTTAGAGTTCTACAAACTCCTAAAAACTATGTCCGAAGGACAAATGGTTTAATCTTGGTCTAACTTGGTCAAAGGGGTGGAGTTATATCTCCAATATGGTTTGAAAGTGGAGCTCTATCTCCAACATGATTTATGATAAGACTTGGCATCAAATAGTATAACATCAAATGTCATATGCATAAAAGGTTAAGCATTTGAATAAATATTGGCATGTCAAAGGTCTAAGTCAAAGTGTTCTAAACAAGGTATAAACTATGAAAGGGAAAAGTTGAGTTACTGTGTTTTTTTGTCCAAACATAGAATCAAAAGATAAGCTCAAATAGATAGGCATATGCTAGGGCATTTGGCCAAATGATGTCAAAATCTATACTTGAAACAAAGGTATCATGTGATTTGATTTAATCTAACAAGTTTGGAAACAACTTTGACATAAACTCGGCATATGGAATCAAACATAAACATGATCAGTTGGCATAAGGCATAAGATAAAAGGATCTTTGAAGAAATACTATGTTTTCCCAAATAAATAAATAAATAATGTTAAGGATAGGTACTAAAAAAAATGTCAATAGTTTCAAATCTGGTTAATCAATTAACCGATGTTATACAACCCAAAAGAGAAAGATCTATGTATCAGCCACATGAATTGAGGACTAAACACAAATCAATAAGTGTTTAAATCCAAACATGACAAGGATAATTGAAAAATCAACATTGAAGACTAGGATATGACCAAATAAACTATATAAGATTGGACAACATGATGATGTAAGACAAAGTTCCAAATGGTATACATGACATGGTTCAAAATCATGGTTTTTTTATACAAGGTGAAACAAGTCTTGAAACAAAATTAGTAACCTAATGACATAAGAATGCTCAAATTATGTGGTCAATTCTATATTTCAAAGACTAAAAGGAAAAATATTTTGACATGATTTAGGGTGGCATAACGCTACCCCATGCAACTCAAATGACATACACAAACAAATTTAGCAAAAAAATTCAAGGCAAAAGTATGGTATAAAATGCCCAGTATAATGCTTCTTTAGACAAAAGAGTGACATATAAACAAAGTGGTTTGGACATGGTTTATAAAAAAAAAAACAAGTTGTAGTCTCAAAACATACCAAATGATAAAATGATCCTAAAATACACTAAGTATAATGGTCCAAATCATAACAAGGGTATGGCAATGTCGGGTTGACAAAACTATCAAGCTTTCAAATGTTTTTAGGGGAATAAATTACACAATGATTTTCACGTCAAATGATGTAAAAGACAAGCATGGAAATTGGTTTAACATGGCATTGGCTGGTTGTAAAAAGGTCTAGTCCTTTTTACAACCACTACATCCTATTGTTCACTTAGTCAGTGTAGTCTAATGTCCAAATGAAGATATGTCCTATGTGCAACTCCAATATGGAACCAAATGAACTTAATTATAGGAGGTGAAACCCTAGGTTAAAGCTTCCCTAAAGAAATTTTGGGAGGTGATGAAGTCCCCCTTTCAAGCCAAGTTTTCACAAAAATAGAGAAAGCATAAAATAGAAAGACATTAGGGCCATTTTCAGGGTCACCCAAACTTTGACAAGTTTCTGAGGAGTGGTTCAGATGATGTTCTTTCTATGCCTTGAACTAGGTAGTTTGAAATAAGAATGGCACTTTTAATTCCAAGGGTTCCCTAAAGGGGACAAATGGAAGAGCATACACATGGCATCCCTCTCTTTGCCAAACAAAAATCCAACTTTAAACAACTAATTGAATTAAAAAAAAAAAGCTTGGAATGGTGAGTTCATTTTTAAGCCAAAATAGAAGATGATCTGGTGTTATTTTGGCCCCTTGGTCTTAATTGTAACTTTGAATCAAAACCATGAAATTTTATTAATAAATCACCCTAAAAACTTTTCATACACACCAAAATAAATATTTTTTATTTAATGTTAAACATCTAAAAATGTCTAAAAAACATGTTTTATCAAATCTTTGGCTTGGTCACATAACAAAAGCATTAGCATGTCCTTTAGCCTTAATCTACTTTGAGTTTGAAACAATGCACTTTAAAAAATGAAGTTTTAGGTTATCTCAATGGTGCAATACCACTACTCTATATGGCAAATCTACTACTTGTAGGATAATCCCACAATTGTAAGAGTTGTGGTATTGTAACTTAATTGTAGGTAGTTTAGTCACAATATTGTGACTCTAAATGACAATCCCGATAGTAGTAATAAAATATTGCCACTTAGCAACTCACAGTATTATCACTAAACACTAATGGTTAGACAATAATATGACTCAGTTACATAACCCCATGAGTTATAGAGCAATCTTACAATTGATTTAGTAGCAGTGTTATTGACCCTACACAAAAATAAAAAGTTCATCCAAAAACAAAAGTGGTTAAGCACAATATGCTAGTCTAAATATAAATCTTGCTACTTGTAGGACAATACCTTGCCTGAGTCAGAACAAACTTGTGACTTCCAAAAAAATGTTATTTACTTAAAATTTTCATTTTTTTGGCTCCTTACTCAAACATTATATAAGGAAAAGATTAGTAGGTTACTTGAAATAGCCTTGTGACCATTCTTATTAATCTAGGAAGATCCCACTAGGCATGACATTATTTTAACTAGGAATTTAACTAAGAAGAGGAGATTAGTATTATGTTAGTGGCAAAATGAACAAAAAAAATTGATAAAAAAACTAGACTAACATCTTCATGCCTAGTTACTAGGGTGAGCTTGGGAAGAAAGAAAAATGAACAAATCACAACTAAAATGTGAGAAAAAACACATTCCTTACCTTCCTTAATGTTCCAAGAGTATTCTTCGATTGGCTTGCTTGGTTTGTGCTCATGAAATCTTTATCAATGGAAGCTTGGCTACCTTTATCTCTCCTTGGCACCTTTGGATTTGGCTTGGCTTGGCTTGGAATCAATTTGGCATGGTAACACTAGTTACATGAAGCTTTTGGAACCAATCCTACATTATAACTTTGCACAAATTAAGCTTTAAAATGATGTTCATGACCTCTCTATTTATATATTTTTGAGATTGATCAGAATCAACCTGAACCATCAATCTTGGAATTAAGTTTATAATTATCCTTATTATGACATTGGAAAAAGGGGAAATTAAGAGGCATGGAAGGCATGAATCCTGATATTTGAGGCATTTATGGCCTGGAGATGTCATCCCAAGAAATGAGGTCACGTGATGATGAAGATATTAAATATTCATTTCCAAAATAAATTATTCAACAAGTTTCCATGGAATTATTGATTAGGCTCTAATTTTGTTTAAATATCTTTTAAGTATGTTTAAGCACTATATGCACAAATTACTCAAATTGATCAGAATGCCTTATTATTGATCCAAAATTTGACTGAATTGAGATTGGAAGGTGATTTTAGATGCAATGGATCCATTATCCCATTTAAGATATTACCAACAGTTAATAATAAATGTACATGTCTTATGCAAGATATTTGATAATAAAGAGTAATCTAGAGCACCTAAGTGCAAAATTGGCATTTTAACTCGAAATGAACTAATCAAAGTTAGCTGGCCCATAAATTACACTACCCCATTTAATGATACTCTAGCCAAATTTGGCACTTGAATATGTTAGTTTCACATCTTTTAGCATGTTTTAGTGTTTCTAGGCTGAATTGTGTGCTTTAGGTGGAAATTGGTGAAAAGCTTAATTAGAGGTTATTGGTGGCCAAATTTAGGTGTCTACATGTACTACAACTCATTCATAAACCTCTAGAGCAAACTCATGAATTTTTTTTCCCCTTTATCCAATGACCTTCTAATATCATAGCAAGTCTTTTATTTAGATTGAAAATATAATCTTGAGCATACAAACTTATGTCTCCACAAGAAAAATGTCTCCTAAGAAGCATAGTTAGAGACATCTTCTGCACCACATTACTATACCATGGTGTGAAACTAGGAGTTGCCCAAAAATCCTCATATTAATTCTCCTCCTTAGTCATTTGATACTTGGAGTTCTTATTATTCTTCTTCTTTAGCTTAGGAGAAACAAGTTCCTCATTCACTACAACATTCTCCTTTTCTTCTATGATCATATTGATAATACATGGAGAAAACATAGATTCATGGCATAAATTTTCATTTAAAGAATCTTCCTTGTAATTTGGAGCCTCATAATTAGGTATAGACAGTTGACATTCTTTGCATGATACATGCTCAATAAGATTAAGATGTTCACTTGGATCCATACATACCTCAGGACTAGATTTAACCAGTACCTTGGTCTTCTCTTTGAGGTTGATCTCTTCATTCTCAACATGAGAAGATAATAAGATAATTTGGCACTCTATAACTTTTGAAACATTCTCTACCATATAAAATAGATTACTTGGACCTTCAGTCTCATCATGACTCACAATTATCACCTTTGGCTTCCATGTGTTGACTTGCCTCATTTTTTTTACTCTAAGAGCCTAATTACACATGTTCTAACTTATAAAAATTTTCTTTCAAAACTTGGTAATGTGACCTCTCTATTCACAACTATAGCACACCATATTCCTTGATGGAAACATAGTTTGTCTTACTATGTTTGGATGGAAACCTAAAATATGTATTGTAGAGTAAAATACTCTACATTTTTTTTGAGTTTTAGTTGTGTGCTTTAGTTTTGTCCCTATGCATTTAAATTTTGGTAGTGAAGGTTTTGACACAAAGCATGGGCATAGGTTTTCATTTTTCCTAAGTTTTGTCTAAGTCTCATAGTCATGTAAAACATTCCAAGTGTCATCAGTTGGGACACATTATAATTTCTCTAAGTAACACAGATGGAGCCACGTATCCTCTTACATACCCATAGAGCACAACAAGTATCAGCATCCACATTTTAGTTTCTTATAAGTTTCAAAAGCCTCTTTTTATAAGATTCTCTCAGTGCACATGTAAGGTGACAAGTGGAAATTATAGAAGGTTTTAATATGTTTCTATAAGTTATGCGAAAAGCACCACGTGTCCCTTGTAATATCTATGGGGACTACCAAGTGTTGACATCTGTAGTTTCTTCCTTTTGTTTCATTGTTGAGAAAGGACTGTGGTTGGCCCTAGGTGAGTTGTTAAAGTAAGTGGATCACACCAAGTGTCATCATACGTGTGAATCTAAATAAGTCCCAAATGTTTATATAGTGTTTCTAAAGCTCAGCAAAAGCTACCATGTGTCATCTTTCGTAGGACTCTCAAAAGGTATCTAAAAGCTTCTATAGACAAGTGAAAGCTACCACATGTCATTAGTTATGACTAGCAAATGCTACCAAGTGTCCTCACCTATTTCATAGTGGGAAATGCCATGTGTATCTATTTCATCCAATAAACTTGTAGAAAGGCTAACCATTTCAGATCTAAAAGATATCTTCTATCAGACACTTCCAATTAAGTTCTAGTTTGGTTAGACCATTGGGATTTAATCATGCAGGAAATCTTGAGCCAATCCTATGCTATAAATATGGGTTCAAATCATAGGTTCAAGAGGCGAAGAAAAAGGGAAAGGGAGAGAATTTTTCCTAGATAGATTTTTATCAAAGATTTACAAGAAGTTTTTGAGACTTTCTTGTTGTGGTCAGTAATATCATTTGCCTTTGTTTTATTTTCTTGATTCAGAAAGTTTGTATAACTATGCATGTATCATTGCCTTTTATGTGACTATAAAATTAATAATAAGACTAAGTTATGTGCCTTTGCTGATATTTTATGTGTTATTACAAAATCATCTAATTTGTGAGAATTTTATTCTATTTATTTTCATCTTTTACATTGATCATGCATTGTTTGATATTTAATGTAATTAAATCCTAAAGATAGCTTCACTATGCTTAGTATTAAGGAATGAATCATACTCAGGTGCATCGCCATAGTTAAATTTTCTTTCATTGCATTAGTGATTCTATTTAATTTTTATCCCTTTTTCCCATAATACATTTGAGATAAGGAAGAGCTAGCTTCTTTAAAATTTGGAGGTCATTTTAGGTCACAAGTCTCACATTCCTAAAACTTCCCATGTTGGTGTTGGAAACAACACAATTTTAAGCATCAATAGTTTTTGGCACACCTAGTGGAACAATCTCTTGAAGTTTCTTTCAAGATTGCATGAACTAGAGAGATATAAGGAGTCAGAGCTATGGACCAGTAACAAGAGCTCAATTTGTTGTGAACCTAGGTATTCTTTTACCACCATTGATAACTAATTCAAGAAGAAGGGTCAATCAGTTTACAACAACACCAAGAGCAAACATGGGAGCACCTATATCCCCAAGGAATTATGCAAATTGGAACACTAGTAGTGCTCTAATTCTCCTAGTACCACCAGCCACATGGGATCTTATTCCATTAAATGCCCTAAAAGCTCTACCCAAATTCAGTGGGGAAGATTTCAAAACACCTGAAGAAAAACTACAAGATGTGTCTGATGTCTATGTAATACATGTGATCACATAGTATAATGTGGCTATAAGATTATTAGTGTCTTCTTTTAAGGGGACGGCTCTGGACTGTTACATATCTTTGACCCCAAATACAATATCTACATGGGATCAGCTTGGAGATGCTTTCTTTGCAAGATTTGAAGAAAAGGGTGATAAATCTTCTTTGTTGCAATAATTGATTACTATCAAAAGAGCACCACAAGAAAAAATGATTGATTTCAATTCAAGATTTCAAAAGATTTGGGAAAGAATTCCTACTATAGCAAGACCATTACCAAGTATGGCTATATTATTTTATCTTAAAGCCTTAAATTCAGATATATCAGTACTGATTTAGTCACTTGGAGGTTAGACTCTGTCAAAAGCCTATGACTATGAAATCAGAGATAAAAATAACTTAATAAATGCTGGAAAGCTACCCCCAAGGCCTCCCATGCCCATGTTTTTAGAGATTACCTTACCTCTACCTCAAGAAACCCCTTATCCCATAGCCCCACCTGTGTCTATGTATACATTTCCTCAACAACTTACTAAAGTAGTTGCCCCTATCTAGTCATCTGAGATGGATGATGTTAAGAACATCTTAAAGACATTTTCTAATGAGATAATTAACCTAAAAGGATAGTAGAATCCTTATCCTAAACCCCAATATCAAGGCTACCAAGGAATTAGACCTCTAACATATCCAAATCAGTATTAGGGTCCTGAAAGGCAAACTAACCCTCAGCCATCGAACCAATTAGTTACAGTCCCTACACCCTCACAAACTGTTCCCCCTAATCTAAACAGGGAGATTGTTCTAGGGCAAAATAATTATGTAGATGGCACCAATGCCTAGTGTTTCCATTGTAATAATGCTCATATGCCTAGAGATTGTCCCAAGGGTAATCTAAAAAAAAAGATAGTAAAGTAAAGAAGAATGGATGGATAATTTGAAAATACTTCTAACACTCAACCCTACCAATCTCCTGGAATGCAAAATTTAGTCCTGGTGGCTTAGATGCAAGGGATGTCCTTACAACGAGAAGAAGAAATAGTCCCTGAGCATGTTTTGTTTTCATGGGTTGAAGATGAAGAGTTAGTATTCTTAAATGAAGCTTATACTTCCAAGAAGCCATTGGTATAATCAAATTACTACATCAAAGCCAAGAGAAGGATGATGGAACATCTTAAAGTCACAAATAATGAAATTATGGGGATTCCTCCATTATAAGGTCATCAAAACATAGCTGCTAGACAAGAAATACCTCAGCTAGTGCTGAGCCAAGTAATTTTTGGACAAGTTCAAGAAAAATCAAGGTACCCTTATTATCGAAGAACTCAAACACTAGGACTGGTGAATGTGGTGGATCAGCTGAAGAGGACCCCAACACATGTGTCAATATGGGACATGTTAGCTATTCCTGAGTAAAATACACTATTTCAAGAAGCTCTGTAGGGCCAAGAAGTACCTAAACATATTGGTACTAAAGGAGGACCTGATGATAAGGAAAAGCTCAAAGACAATTCTTCTATAGACAACAACACTTTTGAATAATGAAATAGAGGTAAGTAAATCCAAGCCAGAGCTCTTCTATTTGACTTTGATAGTTGGAAAGAAACTATTACATAATCCAATGATAGACTCAGGGGATAGTAATACAATAATGCCTAAACAAATAATAGATTCTTTAAAAATAAAGTATGAGCCACTTACTAGAGGAGTTATGCAACTAGATGGGAAATTGGTGCAAATAATAGGGAAAATTAAACAACTCCCATTGCAATTGTATACTTTCCCTAATATAATTGTCAATAAGGATGTGATAGTCATATATATACCCCCTATATTTGGCTTATGTTTATCTAGAGATTTCACAGCCAAGATAGGAGGTTATATGTCACTTGATTGGTCTCACCTCATCCTAAGAACCAAATATGGTACAAAAATGAAAATACTATCTAAGTCAATATCTAAGGATTGCATCACCAATGAACCAACCCAAAAATTAGAGGCAGCTCATGCTATGTTGAATAAGGAAGAAAGGGTCCTTATTGAAGAGTTAGGTGACTGGACTGAACATGACCAAGAGGAGGAAAATAACTAGTTGTTAACTATGATGCAAAGTGACCCATATGGAAATTATGACTCTGCTTATCTGGGCACTTATGTCATATTTGATGAAGACCATGAAATTCCAAATGTTTTAAGGGAAGAAATTCCAAAGACTCAAGAATACAAAAAGGACTCAAAAATTTAGACCTTAAATTTTGATGGGGCTAGAAGTAAAAATGGTGTTGGAGTAGGAATTTATCTTGTTGCTCCAAATGGTGAGAAATTTTTAAGAGCTATTTATTTCCAATTTGCCTATACTAATAATGATGTTGAATATGAATCCTTAGTACATGGGCTCATGTTAGCCAAGAAAAAGGGATTAAAGAATCTGATAGTAAAAGGAGATTCAAAATTAGTGGTGAAACAAATCAAAGAAAAGGAAATAACCAAAAATGTAAGGATGAGATCCTATAGACACATAATTTGGGACATAATATATGATTTTGAAGCTTTCAATATTGAAGTAGTTCCTACAACCCAAAATTATGAAGCATATAAGATCGCACAGATTAGCTCATAGTTTAACCCAACAACGGATCTATTAGTCAACAATGAGTCAGTCAATGTTATAGTAAGGCCAACTATCCCAGACAATGATGAAAATTTGCAAGTCTTTGAAAATGATTTTTAGGTACTCTCATTTTTGAAAAAATTAGGGGAATTTGTTGATCAATTGCAACCCAAAATTGAAGAAGCATATGGAGACCAAATTATTCAATTAAAGACAATTAAGCTTTCCAAAGGCTTGATTACTTTAGAAAACCTATTTGATCTAGAAGATGTAAGCCTAGAAAAGAAAAGGTTTTAAGAAAATAAAGTAGATTATTCTAAGGTACAAGTGAGTGAAGCGAGAAAACTAAAGATTGGAAATTCCACAACCCAAGAGGAAAGGGAAAGACTAATTGACTTGTGTGAAAGATATGATAGAGTAATAACCTAGACCTATGAAGACCTTCATGGCTATAATAGAGACATCATTCAACAAACCATAGAATTGACTAAAGGATCTAAGCCAGCCAGATAGAAGCAGAGGCCAGTGAATCCAAGGATTAAACCTCTAATGGTGGATGAGTTGTAGAAACTCTTAGAATCTAAAATAATTTTTTCAATCAAACACTCAACCTGGTTATCCAATCTAGTACTAGTAAAAAAAAGAATGGTGACATAAGGCTCTATGTGGATTTTAGATACCTAAATAGAGCATCTCTGAAAGATCACTATCCCCTACCCTCTATGGAACAAATTTTATAGACTGTGGCTAGATCAGAGAGATTTTCCTTTCTAGATGGTTTCTCTTGATACAATCAAATTTGGTTGGCTAATGGAGACCAACACAAGACTACATTTACTACAAAATGGGGAACATTTGCATATGCCAAGATGCAATTTGGCCTATCAAATGATGGAACCACTTTTCAAAGAGTAATGGATGTAGGATTTGGAGAACTCATAAATAAAATCATTCTAATTTATCTTGATGATCTAAATATTTTTTCCAAGAATGTTGTTGATCATTTTGATCATTTGGAATCTATTTTTAAGAAGTGTCAAGAGTTTGGAATATCCCTAAATCCCAAGAAGTGTATCTTTGTAGTACCTCAAGGAAAACTACTGGGACATATAGTATCTAAAGAAGGAGTCTCTATAGATCTAGAGAGAGTCACAACCATAATGAACTTGTCCCTGCCAGTAAATAAGAAGGTAGTTCAGTCCTTTTTGGGAAAGATTAATTTTGTCAATTAGTTCATATCAAATTATGTAGGCCTAATGAGACCAGTGACACTCTTGTTGAAGAAAGACCTGGTGTTCAAGTGGACTACAAAAAGAAGACAAGATCTTAAGGAGGTTAAGAAAGCAATTTCAATAGCCCCAGTACTTAGTAACCTAGACTTCTCTAAATATTTTATAATGTATGTTTATGGAGGAAAGTTTAGTTTTGCTGCTATCCTAACACAGGAAGATGATCAACAAGAGGGAGAACACCCAATAGCATTTTTCTCAAGGACTCTTAGGGAGTATGAAGATAGATACAACTTTTTGGAGAAATAGGCATATGCTATGATAAAATCCCTCAAGAAATTCAAGCATATGGTATTAGGAAATAAGATTATGATACTTGTGGCTCATCTTAGTGTCAGAGAATACATTATGGAAGGTGAAATTATTGAAAAAATATCAAATTGGATAATAAATATCCTTGAGTATTATGTAGAGGTCAGACCCACTAAGCTGGTCAGAGGTAGGGGGTTGTGCCAATACATGGCTCAAGATATGGAAAAGATGATAACTAAAGAAATAGAAAAGGAAAATGTACTAAGGATATAAGAAATTGATCAGAACTCCTAGATCACAAACACAATCCATTTTATGAAACATGGGATTTTCCCAAAAGAGCTCTATCAGGACAAGAGGAGATACTATAGGTAGCAAAGGGTCCATTATGTTTTAATTGACCAAGTTCTTTTCAAAAGAAATATTGATGGCATACTTTTAACATGCATAGAGAAAGATGAGGCTCAAAAAATACTACATGAAATGTACCATGGAGTCTCAGGGAGACATTTTTATACAAGAACCATAGCTATAAAGATAATTCAAGCAGGTTATTTTTGGCCCACTTTATTTATAGACTGTTATCAACCAGTCAAAAACTACCAATCTTGTCAGTAATATGTGGGAAAGAGATGGAATGCAGCAATGCCCCTTAGTCCTATAATTGTTGATGAACCCTTTGCTTAATGGGGTATTGACTTCATTAGAATGATTAATTTGTTATCGAGTATGGGACACAAATGGATTCTAACTACCACAAACTATTTTACCAGATGGAGTGAGGCAGTGCCACTCAAAGAAGCAATAGAAAAGGCGACCTAGACTTTCTAGGGGATATCACTACTCACTTTGGGCCTCCTGATACCATAATTTCATATAATGCTAAGGCATTTTTAGGGGAAAAATCTCTGAATTTGCACTAAAATATGGAATCTATCTAAAAAATTCCTCAAATTATTACCCTCAAGGTAATGATTTGGTAGAATCAACCAATAAGAACCTGATTAGACTTATTACGAGAATAGGGGCTGATCATCACAAAGAGTGGCATAAAGTACTTAATGTAGCACTGTGGGATGATGGAATTATGCCTAAACAAGTGAAAAAGGTCAATGGTAAGCCTACTTTAATGCCCTTGATCATGGAGATTCATGCTCTCTAGTTATTAAAAAAATTGAAATTGAGGAGAATGGCCCTATGTAGGTCAGACATGCTGAGCTCCTGAAAGTTAAAGAAAAGAGGGATACAACACATGAATCATTAATGAAACAACAAAAATTAATCAAAGACTACTTTGATAAAAAGACTTCAAATCCCCATTTTGAAGTAGGCTCAGTTGTTGTGAAATGGGATGTGAGAGCTGCCAAGTCGGGTCAAGACAATAAATTTGAGGCATTGTGGACTAGCCCCTATAAGATTCCTACATGTAAACAACAAAATTCATTTGAGCTAAAAATGATGGAGGGTGAACTCAAAGAGATTCCTATGAATGGGATCTACCTATAATGTTTCATTTAAGCAATATCTCTCATGTATTATAGTTAGATAGTTTCCCTTTCCTTGTTGCTCTATTTTCCCTTTTTTATACTCTTTCTTTTAATAAGTTTTCTATGAACACGTGGCCATGGCTCAAAGTCTTTTCAAAAATTTTAAAATGCTCATATTCACTAAATCTCTCTCAAATCTACAAAATTCCCCAATGTACCTTAACCTAGCCACTTTTATGACATGTCTGACACATTATCCCATGTAGATGTAATAAGATTTACTAACATTTTTTAGTTGTAATGCCATTTATGAGACTTGATGTGTCATTAAATACCCTAATAACAAGATTTAATGCTTAACTATGTCTCATACATTCCTACGTCTATTAGGAAAATCTTTGTTACCTACATTTCAATTCATAAAAAAACTTGCTTAGTAAAAGTGCCATCCCTATTGCAAAGCTTCCATACTTGTTACATAAGTTAACTAATTCCCAGTATAGACATAGATATGGAGGAGGCACAATATTCACAATAGGGGTTTGGGATTTACGAATCCATTGATAAGATTCTCATGAAAAAATCATATGCTTCAGCCCCTGCACAACCCTCAAGGACCTATTCAAGGACTAGAGTCCCAAAAGTTGGTTATGTGATCGACCTAGCAAAGGTGAAGGATTTTGTAGATCAAATCATGGACCCAACCCTTCAAAACTCTATAAAAGTTGTGTGAGAAGGGGCACACCAAAGATATATCTAGAAGGCCAAGGCTAGACAATTCAAAACATTTGGGATGAGGATATGGACTTCTCAATTGGCACAATTCATTGTCCCAAGTGTACATCCATGCCTTGACTTAGTTGAAATGTGTGTAAAATTATTTCATGTGCCCTCAAACACCATATAATAGGGTCAATTCATGGTGAAAATTACACCAAAGGCCATTAGGGACATGTTGGCCCTATATCATGACAAAATAGCCACATTTCCCACCATTGCCAAAATGCAAAAAATGTGGGCAAACATTAATATTCAATTGAGGTTTCTCAGATCAAAATTGCAAATAGGATATGATGATACCATTATGCTAGTGCTGCAAAAAGGAAGGGCACAATTTTCACAAGCCAGTTAAGAGGCACTCTCCATGATGGCATTTATTTTTGAAATGAAGGAGGACATAACTATGTATGATTGGCAAATTTCCATTCTCTTTAGATTCAAAACTGTAGACAAGTCTCAAGAATATCAGCTAGATTTCTCAAAGCAAATTACCTATTCAATGGTTGACCAAGTCACTCATTTCAAATCTAAAGTGGTTTTCAAGTATTCTTCTTATATATTTCACCTCATATTATATCAAAACTCTGGCATCTTTTCATAATATATGCATTTGAATATGTATGACCTAAGTTTTGATCATAATAGGACCATTCTAGTGTCTGCATGGACACATATCTTATCCAAAATGTCTGACCCATATGAATTTTGGGAACTTTTTATTGCCCCTATCTTTTATCACCTAAGCTAAGAGCATGTTGAAAATAGATTAACTCCAAGTGTCAGAGGCCTCATGATAAATTACACTATTCCATGTGACTACTTTTTTCGATCTCATCATACCATCATTAGGGTCCATGGTTTTAATGGAGAACTAGTGTTGCTACCCAAGATTTTGACTACTAGGTTAGCATTCTTAGAGGTCACCTGACAAGTGTTTATGGTTGATAATGAATATGGCACTGGGAAGAAGAAAAATAAAATGTATGATATTCCATGGGTAAAGAAAAACATGGCCCCAGAGGTCAGAGATGCTAAGGAAGCTATCTATCCTGGGTTTATTTCTAATTGAAGATAAATGGAGATATGACCAAAGTAGTTTCATAACCTTATGGGTCAAGAATAACAAGGTTGGTGCTAAGATTGTGCATGAGGGTCATCCATTTTGGGAAGATAGAAGAAACCCTCAGGAAGATATTCCTAATTTGTATGTAGAATTGACAGATTTGCCCTTTCATGAGGGAAGGCCATGGGAAACCTTTTATGTTAAGGAAAAGGTTTTTGACCCTAAAATTAGAATGACTTCTAGTTTAAAAAGGGTGTTGAAGAACAAAGAATGGAAACTTGAGAAAATAAAAGCCTATTGGAAGTATAGGCAGAACATTTTTGAGCTAACTCACTCTTTTGGTAATGTAAAGTCAGATGAGAAATGGGAGGCAATTTGGGATGAATGGCATCCATCTCCTATCTCTAGCCCTAATATAAGCAAACTACAAACATAGGGTGGAGAGTCAGAGTGGGAAGTAGAATCCACTCATACAGTGCAGGCCCTAAGACAAACCTCATCTACAGTCACTATAGAAAAACAAAAGAATGTGGTATCCTCACCACCCAGAGCTTCTTCATCAATCTCAACCTTTGAGGTTCCCAATTTTGTGCAATCACCACTAGCAGCAGTGGTAAACGTTGAAGAGAAGGAAGAACAACAAGAAGAAGAAAGGCCAAGGAAATATAAGAAGCTAAAAATTTAGCCTAATTCAAATGAGGAGGTAGAGCCCTCATAGAATCAACCACTAAGTACATCTATTGCTCCTCAAGTACATGTTATTTCTCATTCTTCTTCTCAGTCTTTTTCTTCTTCTATAGGGGTGGTAATCCCAACTGGCCAAATATTATCCCCTGCCACCTCTGCTTTGCTAATTTTCCAATTTGCCCCACCTATTACTACTTAGGACATGTCATCATAGGCCACATCATTGCCTCCCTTTTTCCCCTCTATCCCAAGAAAATACCTCCCCAAATTCCCTCTAGCTAACATTTGGCTATTCCCTATGGATTCCATAGGGTTATCCTTTTATGGGCAGGTATATTGCCTCTCCCTCTACCTTCCAAGCTCAAGCAAACACTGCTAAGAAGGCCAGAGAAGCCTAGATGGATAAAAGAGGAAGAAAGATAATAAATCTCTAGCTACATCACACATGAGGTCACTATTTGACCCAATGTAACAGTAACTAGTTATGACTCATTTGTCACGTAATGTAGTCATGCCAAACGAGTAGATGCAGCCTCAAGATTGTATAATAATGAGTGTAGTAGCTATGGATATGACACTTTTTAGGCCATATGATAGGGTTGAGCTACTAAATGAAACCACTTCTTCTATACCTACTTATTATTTGAAATTATCAAAGAAGCTATAGAAGATGGAGGTTGATCTGGCTCAAGAGAAAGAAAATGGTATCAATCTAGCTACATAAATCAAAACAAAGAATGATGAAATACATAGTCTCAACAAATAATTATAAGATACTATTTCTTTTTAGATTCACTAGACTATTCGAGCCCTAAATGCTTCTTTGAAAGAAGAGCTAACACAAGAGAAAGCTGCAGTGACAGCCCTAAGGTAGGAAAAGGCAACACTACAAAAAAAATGGCAGGAAAACCAGTAGTAGGTCACTTAGTTCCATTAGAAGCTGTTGAATGAGCAAAATAATACTACCACCATATAGGCCCAACTTCAAGCTAAGCAAAAAATAATAAAACAATTGACACTTGAGTTGGCTAACAGGCTAAAAAATGTAGGATTTCTAAACCTGGTCAAGGAGTTATATGTATCAATATGGAAAAGAATCTCTGAGGAGATTACTCGGCTCAAACCCTCTCTAAATTTCTTGCTAAATGCACAAAAATTATGCAAAGAGGGTGAGACTTCAGTCCAGGCCACTCTATCCACTATCTCTTTGAGAGTGTCTAATTCTCAAATGCTGATGAAAAAGCTATATGACATAACTGATGAAATTTTATTAGTAGCAGGGATTAGTGATGGAATGATTTCTATAAAAAGGGTGAACAAAGTTCTCATTTATAACTCCATAGCAATTAACTGCAAAGAGATCCTAGATGTGGTAAAAGAGGGAGTAAAAGACATGAAGAAACATATTGAAGATCTGGTGTAATTGGGTCTTCCCTCCCCTTTTCTTGATAGCAACAATGTGTTAATGGTTGATGAGATTAAGCCTTTGTTGTTAGCCAAATAAAATGATCAGTTAGTTTTCTAGGGTTTAATAGATGCTTCATCAATGCCAAAAGTGGAAGATGTCTTGATCCCCATGGCCCAGCTTGATTTCCAATCAAAGACTATAGTTCATGTTTTACAGAGTTTTTTGCATAAGGACATCATCAACCTTGATTTATCCTTCTAGAATTTGCAAAATAAATAGGGACTATCTGATGCTGAATGGTCTATTTATCAGACGGCCTTATAAAATTTGTGATTTTTTCCACATTTTTATATATTCTTTGGATTCTTTTTTGAGTAGGCTCAAAATTCCTCAGGGTCACCAAGAAATATAGAGTAAAATACTCTACATTTTATTTTGAGTTTCAGTTGTGCACTCTAGTTTTGTCCCTGTGCATTTCAGTTTTGGCAGTGAAGGTTTTGACACAGAGCATGCATGTGGGTTTTTATTTTGCTTGAGTTTTGTCTAAGTCTCAGAGTCACATAGAACATGCCAAGTGTCATCATCTGGGACACATTATAATTTCTCTAAGTAATGTGGATGGAGCCACATGTCTTATTATATACCCATGGAGCACAACAAGTGTCAGCATCCACATTTTAGTTTATTATAAGTTTCAAAATCTTCTTTCAATAAGCTTCTCTTAATGCACATAGAAGGAACCAAGTGGAAAGTATGGAAGGATTTAATATGTTTCTATAAGTTATTCAGAAAGTGTTGCATGTCCCTTGTAATATCTATGGAGACTGCCAAGCGTCGACATCCACAGTTTCTTCCTTTAGTTTCATTATTGAGAAAGGACTATGGTAGGCCCCGAGTGAGTTGCTAAAGTGGAGCATGGCAAGTGTCATCATCTATGTGAATCTAAATAAGTCCCAAATGTTTCTATAGGGTTTTTAAATCTCAATGGAAGCTACCATGTGTCATCTTCAGTAGGACTCTCAAAAGGTATCTAAAAGCTTCTATAGACAAGTGAAAGCTGCCACATGTCACTTGTTAAGACTAGCAGATGCTTCCAAGTGTCCTCACATTTTTCATAGTGGGAAATTCCATGTGTATCTATTTCAGCCAATGAACTTGTAGAGAGGCTAACCATTTCAGATTTGAAAGATATCTTTTGGCAGACACTTCCAGTTAAGCTCTAGTTCGGTTAGACCTTTGGGAGTTGATCATGCGGGTAATATTGATCTAGTCCTATGCTATAAATATGGGTTCAAATTTTAGGTTCAAGAGGTGAAGAAAAAGGGAAAGGGAGAGAATTTTTTGTAGATATATTTTTATCAGAGATTTAAAAGAAGTTTTTGTGTCTTTCTTGCTGTGGCCAGTAATATCATTTGCCTTTATTCTATTTTCTTCATTTAGAAAGTTTGTATAATTGTGCATGTATCAGTGCCTTTTATGTGACTAGAAAATTAAATAAAATACTGAGTTCAGTGCCTTTGCTGATATTATTTGTGTTATTACAAAATCATCTAAGTTATGAGCCTTTGATTTTATCTGTTTTCATCTTTTACATTGATCATGCATTGTTTGCTCTTTAATTTAATTGAATCCTAAATATATCTTCACTATGCTTAGTATTAAGGAACGAATCATACTCAGGCACATCACCATGGTTAAATTTTATTTCATAACATTGGTGATTCCATTTAATTTTTATCCCTTTTTCCCACAATACATTTGAGATAAAGAAGACCCAGCTTCTTTAAAATCTAGAGGTCATTTCAGGTCGCAAGTCCCACATTCCTAAAACTTCCCATGTTGGTGTTGGAAACAACACAATTTTAAGCATTAACATGTATTTTGACATGAAAAACAAAACAACCTCCCCTTTTTGAAGAGGACTCACCTTGTCTAATTTTATGTGGACAATGATTTTCAAAGTGTCCCACATCAAAATAGTTGAAGCACTTAATTTTGTTCACACCTTTTGACTAATGACCCCCATCACAGTACCATGAAAATTCATTTATAATAGGTCTCTTGTATTTCTATCCCTATTAATAAATTGATTACATATATAATAGTAACAATTGAATCTTGAATAACTCATGGCATTTGGTTGTCTGATCTGATTTGTCTTTAATGTTGTATTGTCCTGGTTCACATTAGTCTTCATTTTGTCTTGAGTTAATTTTTTTTCTTCTTCTTCATATCTAAGACCCATTCTATCACTAGCATGATTTTTACCACTTAGAATATTAGCTAAATCATATGATCTCTTTTTAAATGTCAAAAATATCTTCACCTTAATAGTTATCTTTTCTATCTTAGATTTTAAAAAATTATTTTCAAAAACATACCTTAAACATTCATCTTATTTATCTTTTAGGCTTGTAGATAGAATTTCCATTTGAAAACGAAGATGACTGATCATTTCCTCATGTTCCTTAGTATCTTCATTCAATATTGCCTTATACACATTAAATTTCTCCTCATAGTCCTTGAGTTTATATTTCATCTTATTATTGATCATTTTCTCAATCTTTGGTTATTTAACAACATTCATCAAAATAGTCTCATATTCCACCTCATCTTCACCATCATATGAATCGCTCAAAGTAGACTCCTTCTGATGTGAGAAACTTCCTTCCTTAGCCATGAATGCAGCTTCATATTTAGTAAGACCATCATCTTCATGATCGTATTATGAGTCACTTCCTTCACTCTTATTTGATGAGTTACAATCTTATTTGGTGTAAAGACTCTTCTTTTTCTTGAAGGACTTCTTTTTTATATATTTTCTGAATCCTTTCCTCATATATATCGTATTTTCTTCATCTTGTCTTTTACCATCATCTTTATCATCAATATTTCCTACTTATGAGATCACTTATGATCAAAATGTCCTATCTCTCCACAATTAAAGCATTTAAAGGGTAGTTTACCCTTATACTTCCTTGAGCTTCTGTTTAATTTCCTAATAATCAAAGTAAATAGTTCATCATCATCAATATCAGATATACCATCCTCTTTGGATTTCTTACCTTGTAACTTCTTCTTAGGATTCATCTCTATCTTGAATACAACTTCCTTCTTTGGTAGTATATCATCATTTACTCTCATCTCATATGTAGTAAGGGTGGCATTTATCCATCTTCAACTAAGTAAGATCATGAATCTCTTCTATAGTAGATACTTTTGGATCAAACTTGAGAGATAAAGACATTAATACATTTTGGACTATAGTAGCCTCTTCAAGATTATCTCCAAGATCTTTGATGATGTCCATAGTCGCATCAACTCTTTGAAGAAATTATGCCATAGAATTTTCTTCCTTCATCTTGAGACTTTCAAATTGCCTTCTATGAGTCTAAAAGTTAGCAAGATTGACTTTTGAATCTCCTTCAAAAATGATCTTCAATTTTTCCCATATCTCTTCATCATATTTACAATAGATTAATTTGGTTTATTCGTTCTTTGAAAGACCATAAGTGATAGCATTCATTTCCTTGGAATTGTTCTCAAACAACTTCTTGTTTGCAACGCTAGATAAAGGAGTAATAGGATCAACATAACCATCTACAATATATTAGCATATATCAAACACTAGGGACATAATTTATTTCCTCATCCTTGCACTCCAAAAATCATAATTATATCCATTAAGCATCAGTGCTTTCTTAATATAAAAACTTCCTTGATGACTATTCATATTTTACCTTAGATCACCTTCAAGTTATTAAGCCTTTACCAAAATACTTTCTCTAATACCAATTTTTAGAGGTACAATAACTTAAAAAGGGGGTGAATAAATGAGTCAAAATAATCCAACTTCAATTCTAATTTTTACAACCACTTAATCAATTACCACAAGCATTCATGAAGTATACACATCATTCATAGAAATGAGAAAGAGAGACAATACAAGATCAATCATATAACAAATGACATACATGGGAAACCCTCTTGGGGAATAAAACCCACTATAACTAATAATTGGATTACTATCCTATAATAACAATAACCAAGTTATACCATATACAAATGATCAAGAAACTACAATCCCTATTTAGTGAGACTATAATTTTGGAAGGTGCTAACACACCTATCTAGCTGAGCTATAACAATAATTAGACTTTTAAAAAGTTTTAACTTGAAAGGAGGATGCAAAAATATTAGATTATAAGTTAACAATACACCACCTATGAACACATACACCTTTTAATTTATTTATTCAACCCCTGATGATGGACCTCTACTTATCACTCTTCACCTTCTCTCATACTCAAATAATAAGAGCACTATTATACCAATTGAAACATGACCAATAGGTCATAAAACTAGTCCTGAATATATTATTATATTTAAATCATCCATAGGTCACTTTACACCTGCTTCACTCCATAAATCACATAAACAAGCTTCTCTCAAATATCTCATTTTTCTCTGATTTACAAGTCTACAAATCACCATCTTTGATTTCACTATTTATAGAGAAATCATGACCATAACCATCTTGGTCATCCATTAGGCATGAATTAATCATTAAGGAAACTATATTATAAATACATACCTTAATAAATATTTCATATGTCATCCATATCATTTATGTGTCACCTTTAAGTAGCTACACCTTTTAATAAGGCCCTTGTAGCTCTTATAGGTCTCATGTGAACCCATTCACTCCATTATCACTTCATAAAAAAAATTGAAAACACAAAACCACTTTAAAAATACATGGGTCTACTCATTATGTCTCACTTGACATCCTTAAATGATCATAGTCATATTTTCTCACCTCTGCATATGATCAAATAACTCAAACACTGACCTGGTGTACATGAACATTATGAACAAACACATTGTCAACTTATTAACCTTTGTTCATACTAAATATAAATTGGTTAAACCTCAAAATACCATAAAAATAATCCTAATGAATTATATGACACTCTCAAACATCTAGGTCATCATGATACATTGAAACAACATCAAGACAAGCTTGAATATCCTTCTCAATTCACTTTCAAAACATATACAAAAACATAGTCAAATTTGGATCTCAATATATTTGTATGTACACACTGATAGATATTAAAATATATATTTATATATGTGAATTTTATTCCTCTACCAAATTTATTTTTATTACATGGTCAA
>JARHVA010005299.1:732500-792500 GCA_037957365.1 Torreya grandis
CACATGTGTTAGACAAACTTATGAAGTCAAATCAATCTCACCAAAAAAATACTATGTTTTCCCATCTAGTGCTTTAATGATATTGGTCAAAAAGTAAAAATCATGTGTATATCACAAATATGTGATTAAATTCATGGTACATATATTCTCAATAGAAAAATTATCAAACATAATAGTGCATATTGGATAATGATTAGTATAAGCTATAATAAATAAGTCATGAATATTTGAGCCATCATCCTCAATGTCATTGTAATCTATAAACACCCTAATTTGGTTAAGAAACCACAAGTAATATGTCTTTTATTTCTCTTTCACACAAAGGGTCTTAGTTATGCTTATAGTCCTTATTCATATGGTCATATTGAATATTTTGATATTTATTATTTCTTTTTCTCCCTATTTTTGACACGTCTAGTAGTCAAAGGTCACTTTTCCCACTCCTAAAGCCCCATAGTCTATCATCCCTATGTTTTGATATATTTTGAGCATTAGGACATTAACAGCATTTTCAAGATAGTAGTTCCACATGGTGAGACTGTCCACTTTTCCCTTTAGTGCCTAATGGGTGATTTCACTTCTGTTTGAATCCTAACCCATCCATGACATTTATATTATGCTTTTTATATATTTTTAATGACTTGTCTTCCAATGAACAAGGTATTATATTACAAAAAAATATCCTCTTGTATAAAGAGCCTCACAAGGAATTTTACATCTACCACTTATTATTTTGGATCTTAATTACATAAAATCAATCAATAGTATAGATAAAATACTCGGCATACTACTCAACATTCACATCTAGAAATTTGCATACATGATCAAAGAATGGCATAGGCTAAATTCATCAAATCATATCATTTGAGTTGATGGTGCACATTCTCTAAGGGATAACTACATGTGATCTAAGAAACTTAACATTGGGGTTAATGTAGGTAGGGGTGAAGACAATAGATTTTTTTATCCATGTGATTATAACATCCCACAACCTAGTTCATTTATTTTTGCATTTGATTATCTCATTATTTTATGTGTGAAGATACTCATTAGGGTTTTGAAGAAGAATCATCAAAAATAGTGACACAAACGAGCCATCAAATGATAGGAAATTGCCTATAGGACCCTCAATAACTCTCATAACTTCCATGAAAGTTGTAGATAATCACTATAGGAAGGAAACTAGAACCAAGTTTGGAAATTAGCATCATATGGTGTTACTATCCTAAGGGGGGCACTATTTTTGAAAGGAATATCTTGAAAAATAGTCAATAGATAAAATAATCCTCTCCATTTGCTTTATCTTCTCTAGTATTCAAATCCATGAGAAACTTAGTGTATGTCTACATAAGTCCACTTTATCACTGTATTTAATATTTTTGGAAAGTTACAATCAATTAAATTCCAATTTTATTCTAAATTAACTATAAACCCAACCCTTTAAGCTAGCTTAGGATTTACATAGTAAAATATGAAAATGTTAAAATCTTATCAAAGGTGATATAAGGAATATGTACCATAGGAAGTAAATTATGTGTAAGTGTGTCAATAATACAATTTAAAAGATTCCTATAATGTGGTTTATGAGAATTTGAATTATATGCCATTTTCACTTTTGATTCTTCCTTACGATGATCTTGTAATGGGTTTTTGAATACATTATGGTTTTGATTGTCATTGATTTGTGATCCTGAATACTTTGACAAATAATAAAATGTGAAATTTTGACTATATCAATTACATTTTATACCTTATGATTCAACTTCAAACATTTGTTCGTATAATGGATAGAACACTGGTGATAGTCAGAACAATAATTATGCATCATATCATTTTGGTAGAGTTTGAATTGTATCAACCTCTAAGGAAAGCGAGGGATATATGATATGACATGTACATAGATATTAAGGAACAAATTTAGAGACTTGAGTAATCATGTAAATTATCTCTTAGGTGTATTGGATACTATGATTTGATTAGGTTTTCATGACACCATATTCACCATTATTTTTCTTTGTTATTAGTTTATGGAGGTTTCACTTTATAGTTTGGTTTCATATTAAGCTTGGTATTTTATTTAGTTGGTACATTGGTTACATATTTAATATTTTTTAATGTAATAAGTTTCACTTCTTGATCTCAAGAATATGGCACAAGTCAAAAAAATATTTAAACTCATTGAATAAAATAGACTCATGTAGTGGGGTAAGAAAATTTTTATTGAATATATCTTGAATATTTTTACATTTAAACGGATTTGTCTTTTTTTTCAACATTTTCTCATACATAAAATAATATTTGTTGATAGGATCATTTATTCCTTGCTTAATAGTTGAATTTTACATATATGCCATATTTTTATTTATTTTTATAGATAAATGTGTTAGGGATTTATCTAATAGACATTTGAATGCTTTCACTTATCATACTAGAAGATCATAAAACCATCTCAAAACATAGTCTTTCAGGATTTTAGGAAATAATTTTGTCAAAAATTTATCATTGGAAGAATAATCAAGGCATGCAACATATAAATATTAAAAATGATGCTCAACATCACCCTTTCCATCATAAAGTGTGAAATTGGGCATTTAAAACCCGAGTGGAAAAGGGCAAAAATCTATCATAAGTGCAATAGGATTATGCAATACATATTTGGAATCAATAGCATGAATTGATTTTGAAGCATTTTATTCAATATTTGTAATCTTATCTTCAAAATATTGAATAAATTAGACAAGAGTTATCATAGTAGACCCATTCAGAATGATTTTTATATTTGAGAAGTCATCCAAAGGGATTTAAACACTAGTTGTGTTTTTGTAGGCATTGGAACTAGTAATTGAGTTGAAGCATTTATTTTTCCCATGAAGGATGTAGAAATATTTGTTTTATATTTAGGTAATAATGTCTTAAATACATATCATATGCCCATAATAGACCTAATAATCAATGATGTGTTTAAGGGGAGGGATATTGGAGTGATGTTCTATAAGCATAACTAGTAGCCCCAATATTTGTATAATTAGAGAGCAATGCTTTTTCATCAACACTTTTGGATTTTTTAGTTTCTAATATGGTATTGAGGATATTATAGAGATCTTCATGATTTTCATGAATACATTATTAAATCATATAAATTAATTTTTCTTGTTCTTGATCTACTTATTCATGTTTATTATTCTCATGTGTTTCATTATTTATAATTAGATTCATTCTCTATGATAATTTTTTTTATTATGCTATTCATTTTAATCATTATCACTCTCATTATTAGAATAATTTGACAAGGAATTATATTGATAGATTTTAGGTTATATAAAAGGAAGATCAAGATGCTTAATAGGTACACCACTTACTCTATCACTTTGCATAGGTTTTAAACAAATTAATAAAATTAAGATATGAATAATTAATGCAATATAAGACTCTAGAAGACAAACTCATAGATTAAACTATGGTTAATTAATAAGACTCAAAGGTCAGGTTCACAACTGTTTAAGTTTTTTTTGCAAAATATTTTTGGGGGAGTAGTGTAATCAAATATGGAATAACCTATTCTAAAATAAGGTTAATTAAGTTATTCATATTCACAATATTTTGATACAATTTTGAATAGTAATTTGAATGATTATGTATGAATACAAGATAAAACTTGTATTTTTCATTGATGTATAGGAAGATCATGGAAATGCAGGTGTAGAATAAGGTGATATGATTTTCCACAGGGATTCTTCAAATTATGAATATTAGCTTAATGGATACCTAAACACTATCATCATGATCTAGACACTATCATTGATACTTTTATCTTATTTAATTATTTATTTTTGAAATGAAGTACAATCCCCTTTTCTATAAATTCTACCTCTGTCTATTAGGGTTCACTATCACCTTGTAGATTATCTATTTAGATTGTGCACATAGGTTTTAGATATCTTTATGTACCTTAAAACCCTAGGTCCTATAAATTAGGTAATTTTATCTTAAAAAATAATGGTTATAGGACTCAATTGAAGTCGAGTTACCTCAAAGATGCCTCTATCAATGAGTTTTATCTAGATATCCAATACTCTGAATAGGGCCTAAAACTGATGTAGTTATCTCCCTTATGTGGGCTTGTGTCTAAATAATTATGTGATATGTTATATGTGAGTGCATATATTTATACATATCATAATTTAAAAAATATTACTCATGGGATGTTATTTGAATTCTTACGAATCATAAAAATACTACTTTTATGACTAATTCAGAAATAGGGAAGAATACAATTATTTTGCATGTTTAAGAGATGATTTTTATTAGTATAAGATAGATATGTGATTGATTTTTACTTGTTGTTTTCAAAATCAGCTTAGCCCATTTTTGGGAACAACCACCTACGAAACTTGTTTGTTTTATCTTTTGTCTCTCTAAGTTTGTTTTTGAGATGGGTTTTGAATTTATTCTCATCTTGGCCTAGGAACGTGAATGTAGTTACAATCTCATTGTGACCAAGAAAGTCCCTCCACTAGATGGCATCTTCTAGATTTGGTCTTTTCTTTCGTTTTCATGCACGGGTGGCAAATTTTGCCGCCAATGCATTTTGACCTTTGAAATGTAAGGGCGACAAATTTTGCCGCCCCTGCATTTTTCTTACAAGGGCAAAAAATTTTGTCGCCCCTACATTTTTCTTGCAAGGGCAACAAATTTTGCTGCCCATGCATTTTTCTTGCAAGGGCGAAAATTTTTGCCACCCCTATGTTTGAACTCACCGAAACATGCAAGGGCAGCAAATTTTGCCGCCCAAGCATGCCTCAGTTTCCATGCATGGCATTTCTTGCCATGCATGGCAGGTTGTTGGGGTTATTTTTCATCCCATATAAACCTATTTGAACCCCATTTCTTCTCATTACTTCCTCCTCTCCTCCTGCTTTTTGCGTCTGGATGACCTAGTAGATGAGTACAAGTGTAATTTGGTGGATTTAAGCTTGTGCGCACATGGCTTTTTAGGTAGGTCTTGCATTAGTTTTTCTTGTCCTCCCTTTATTAGATTCTTTCCTCTATTAACTTTGTTAGTTCATTTTTATTATCTTTTAGGTGTTTTTAGTTTTATTTTTTTCCCCTCTCCTCCACCTTGTGCATGGTTTTCCCTCTTGGGAACCTCTTCGGTGAGTGATTTTTCATTGTCTCCTCTCACCCGTGAATTTCCTCCCAAAATTGCCACCTGCGTCTCCATCCCTGAACCCTTTCTCCTTACGTAGGTGGCAAATTTTGCCACCCATGTGTCTCCCCATCCTTAGTCATCCCTACAGGGGTGACAAAATTTGCTGCCCCTACCATTTTCTCACCCAACATGCAGAGGCGGCAAATTTCACCACCCTTACATGTTTCCTCCTGATATATATAGGTAGCAAATTTCACCACCCGTGTAGGCCATCCATGCAGGGGTGGTGAATTTCACCACCCTTACACTCTTTTACTTCTAGATGCAGGGGTGGTAATTTTCACTGCCCGTGCATCCCTCCTTTAGAGTTTTCTAACTCTGGGGGAATTTTCATCCTTTCCTTTTCTTTCCCTTTCTTCCTCATTTTCCACCCCTTTTTATAACCTGGCCTTTTTAAGTGACCTCCATTGACCATGATCACTTAAAATGCATTTTTCCCAATTCATCCACTCTCCCCTAATTTTGTGATCATGACTGCAGTACTCTCAGAGAACTCTTACTCGTCAACACTTATTTGATTAAAGCTAGTTCCCATGCCTGAAGCATCTCCAAAAAAGACAAAGACCATGAAATACAAATACCAAGATGTCTTCCCTCTCACTTCGATCACCTTCAATGTCGATGACATCTGGGACACCAAAATTGGACACATGGACATGGCTGAGTTCATAACTCGAATGAAGGTGACAAATCTGAGCACCAAAATAAAGAGGATTATTAAGAGTAACATCCACCTGGTGGTTGCTTTTCTAGTGGTAGCACATCATACAGAGTTCATTCTATAATGTGCTCACTTCTACAACAAAGAGACTAGGTCAATCTTAGATGCCAGTGGTAATGTAGTGATTCGGCTGGATCTCAAATTCATCGACAAAGTCTTCATGTGCCCTCCAACCACCGAAGTAACCAAGACTAACTTAGTGGATGCCTAGAAGGAATATGATAAAGACCCTGAGAGGGCAAAGAAAGTGATGAACTACAAATGGCTGAAGACCCCCAGAACCAACCTATCTAGATGGCCATAGAACTTTCTGAGGAGTGACTTCATTGAGGAAGTTGGTGACTTGATCACCCTTCTCAGTAGAGTATGAAGCCTCTCGTCTTCCTCACTATTCCATGAATGGATGTACCCATTAATTAAAATCATCTTTCATGGCAAACAGGTCATCTTTTGGGGAGAATAGATCAACAACGCTCTCCATGAGCAACTAACCAAGGTATAGACTTCTTTTAAGTTTTATATGACTTTGTACCTTGTGTACATAGCTGCCACAATGCAAATTTTTTTGGGTTCAACAACCGAAGGGGATAGAAAGACAACCCTAGTATATTCATATTATCCCTAATTAACACTTCAAGGGTCAACCCATTATTTCAAAAGGATAAATGATGCCTTGTTTGCCATATTTCTATGCCTCTTTGACCCTCAGCTTGAGTAGAAGAGAGTATCACACGAGGCTTGGATAGTGGTCAATGACTACAGCTGCATGTTCCTCCAATTTCCCACCTTTTTCTATCTTCATATTGACTTTTTCCAAGGCTACCCCTATATGCTCCCTAGGTTCCCTTTAGATACATTAGTACTAATGGAACTTTGCCAACAACTAATTATTGTGCATACTAGACAAATAGAGCTAAAGAAACTAGGTTTCAGGTTTCCAATCGAAATTGGCAGGTATTCCATTACAACAGTAGCCAAAGCCAAAGTCATGGAAATATAAAAGCAGATGGTCACCCTAAAGCAGTTTAAGAGAAGAGATAAATTTGACTACAGGGGAGTTAAGGACAAAATTAGGTGAAAAACTTAGTTTCATGAGCCCATGATTGAAGATATCTGGATCAACCTGAGGATGGCTGAAGAAATCAAAAAGATGGATTATTGAAGGCTGACCCTAGAGCAAATTGAATATCTAGGGCTTGCAGAGATTCCCTTCAATCTGGTCGATGACAGGAACATCGTCAATAGCAGATACCTGGCTCAAATGGTTGTTGTCTCCCCTCTTCCTCCAACTTAGTGGTCTCAAAAGGAACTAACTTCTCTGAGAAAAAGATTTGAACCAATATTGGCTAACACCAATGATTGGTTAGCAACCAAAATTTATCACAAAATCAGAAGTTGAATACCAAGCAGAGATGAAGAAGAAGGTAGAGAACAGAACCAAGAACAAAGGTGATACACCTTCCCCTTCTGGGCCTCATAAGCCTAGAATCATATTTGTGTCTAAGAAACTAAATACTATTGAAGAGCTTGAAGTGGTAGCTAAATGAACTGAAGAATAGAGCCCTCAGTCATAGGTAGCTCAACCAATGGAAATAGATGACCGGTCGATAAGATAGCCAAGCACTGAACCTCTACCTTCACAAGAAGAAGCACAACTACTAAAGAGCATCTCTCTTTCTCCACCTCAGTGTCTTGTGGCACCCTCTTCTCCTATCTCTCTGATCAGTGTTCCCTCTTTTGAAGCTGCCTCTCCTTCTAGTGTCATATTTGGTGATCCTCAGGGCACTTTTAGAGGTTATCCTCGCTACTCTGGGTCCAATCTTAGTTTTTCATCTCCCTCTTCCAGTCTGAGGGAAAGTTTTGCCCAAGAGCTAGAATCAGTAGTTGGTATAGTTTGGCCTGTTACTCACACTGTGACTACTATCACCACTAGAAATATAGAAGTTACCATAGTAATGCTAGCTGAAGGAACCATTACCACAATAGGTACTTTTCTCCTACCCTAGATGTCAGGATTCACCCCCAAAAGAAAAAAGTTGGAAATTTCTCTAGATGACTTCGACTTTGGCAAAATAGTGTTGGTGAAAGCTAAGGCTCCGAAGAGGCCAAGAATCCTCTCAAAATTGGTCGAGGAAAAAAGAATTTTTTTTTTGGAAATTGCCAAGCCTCCATGGGATGCAACCCTTGAGGGTTTTGAAATGAGAAGCTATTCCATCTCTCGTGTTGAACTTGGTAAAGTTAATCACAAAGGTGTGAAAAGTGACCTTTAGTCTGCGATGGACATCATGGTCCAAAAATTTTATCGAGAGAAGGAGATGAAAGATTATTACAAGGCCAAGACAGAGCAGCTAATGGTAGTAATAAGAAGAATCACTCTTCCCCTTAAAGCGGCAAATCTGGAGGCCTTCTCCATAGATGACCCTATCATCCAAAAGGTAGAGAAGACTTACTTGAAGAGAAAAGTCCTAGAGGACTACATTGAAAAAAGGTATATTTAGGGAGTTTCCTTGCTATCAAAGGTTACAAAAAGGATGGACAAGATGAAGAAATTAAGGGTAGAGTTAGATGACTTTGTCTCTCTTATCTCTCAGGAGATTAATAGTTCAGAAAAATATCTTGCCAAATGGAAGGAAATGAAGGATCTAAAGAAAAGCACCTTGATATCTATCAGTGTCATCTCCAACAAGGACTCTTATGTTGAGATCAAGGAGTCACTAATTTTTAGGATCCAGATACTCAAAGATTTAATTGAAGATCTCAAAGCTTTCAGGGATGCTAGTGAGAAGAGCAACGTAAGTCTGCTCAATAAACTAGAAGAACTACCTTGCAATCTAACCTTCAAGAAAAATCAATTCCTCTCAGTAGGAGAAATGATCCACAGTTTCAAAGAGATGATTCAAAGAGATTTTGAAGAGAAATCCTTCTCAATGTCTTCTGTGTATAATATTCTAGACAATCAGTTAACTTTGGAAAATCTAAAATCTAGGTTAACTGGTCATGCTAAGGACATCATAGCATTGAAGGATGCATTAATCAGAGCCAAAATCATCTCCAAGAACACGGTTGCACTAGATAGTTTAGGAATTTAGGCATCTATTGCTATGTATGATGCTCATCTAAAGAAATCTGGCAGCAAGAACTGATTTTTTTTCTTTCTTATTCTTTCCTTATGCACTTTTGTTTTGTGAAAAGTGCATGCAATTTTGTAAAATGTAATTACATGTAAATATTTCAAAAAAATATCTCAAAGTCAAAGATGAGTCATCTTTGACAGATATTTTTGTATTTTATTAGTTTTTGGTTTTTGAGGATTTTCTCCCTATATATAGTGGGGACCTCATTTGTAAAAGGAGCTTGGAAAAATTAAGAGCAAACACTCTGCGGAATTTGAAGCAATTTTTGAGACTTTGTGCTCAAACTTGTAAATCATATTTTGATTAAATGAATGAGAAGTAGGTTTATTTTAGACTTTGTGTTGAAGTTATTGTGTTGTCTAGGAAACAATTTCTTATGTTCTCTTTCCTGATAATCTCTTGTTTATCTGATCTAATAAGCAAAGTGGGTGTATTAATATTATCTGAGAGCACTTTTAAAAGGTAGAGGATAGACTTTGAGCTACTTTTATCTTTGAGATTCAGTTATCTTTTGTAGTTTCAGGCAAAGACTTTATGCTTCGTTTCACTCTATGGTTACCCCTGTTCTAGATCAGTGAAGGAGACTATGGAAGACTTTGTGCTTGCGTAACTATTTTTTTGTAGACTTTGTTATTTCAGGTGATCTTTTGCTCTCCGTTTGATACCATTCCTGAAAAAAGAGGAGTGTTGTTAGCTAAAGACCAGGATATCCCTCTTTTATTCTTCATATATTATCTATGAAAAAAGAGAGGTAGATGCTGTTATATCATCCCATGTGTTATTTTTTGCTTAATTATAAACATATATCCAGTGCATAAATATTTATAGGGAACCTCCCCTTGATGAGAGGAGAGATTTACTTCATCTAGATCTTGTAAACCCATACTTTTTGTGGTGTAAATCTCCTTATGTTGTGGTTGATATACCCATTTTGTCATCAGTTAGTTGATGACGAAATATTCAGCCAACAATTTTTTGGCGACTCCACTGAGGATTACGAACGAGCATCTTGAAGCCTCAAGCTTCAACTTGAAGCAATTTCTATCCCTTTTTCATTTGAAATCTGGCAACTCCATGCTACACGAGAAGCCAAATATCTAAGGGTGTTTTTGACCCTGTGTTTGAGTTGGCATAGTAGAGCAACTTTGATTTGTTCCCTCCACCACCTTTTCTCCAACGATCTAGATGTCTTCATCCTGACCTGATCAGGTCACTAACACAAGGTAGAGCCTCTTTTCCTACTATTAATCTTTCCCTACCTATAAATACTCCACCAAGGTTTGTTATCCCACCATTTAATCATCCTATCATTATGGCTCAAGGTCTGTGGGGAAATTCCTTTGGTCCTCTTAATTTGACTGCACCTTTGCATGAACTACCACATAGTTATAGGAAAAAAATTTCTAAGTTTTTTGGTGACAGAAAGGTTCATCTTGACAAGCATATTGCCACTTTCTCCATAACATGTGGCATAATTGGTTTTGAATTTGAAGATGTAATAGTGAGAATTTTCATAGAAACCCTGTAAGGAGCTATCCCAGATTGGTTTTATCACCTACAGGCCAGGTCAATAACTAATTGGGATACGCTCAAATCCAAATTTGAAGCCAAATTTAAACTTGCTAAATATGCACATGCTTTGTTAGCTTAGCTAACACTGATGAAAAAAGAATCCTAGGAACCCATGAGAGATTTATAGCTAAATTTAATAAGTTAAGAAATCGGATCCCAACTATTGCTCAGCCCACACCTGAGAATCTCAAATGTTTTTTCATCAACTCTCAGCTTCCTGAAGTAATTTTCCTATTGAGGTGAGCTCGCCCTATGAATTTAGCATTGGCTCGAAATTTAGCTACTGAGATTGAAGATGATCTTATTCTAGCAAGTAAGATCAGAAAAGACCCTAGTAAAAATAAATTCTCTTCATCTGCTGAAAGTTCTTCTTTAGGCACTACAGATCCTATGGTATAGAAATTGACAAATGAATTGATAACTTTGAAAAGGCAAATAGCCCAAGGTACGTCTACTCCTACCTATTATGATATGCCCAAGAGAATGATCTAGAATCAACAATATCAGGGTAATGCTACCTAGAACCAAGGGCAATTAAATCATTATCTACCTCCCCCTCTAGGGAGATTGGCCATTAAAGTATCACCTGCCAATTCAATAGTCAGTTACCTAGAGGCTGAACATGACAATTCATTCCAATCTTAGTTGGACCAACAAGAAGATGCTAATTTCTTCAATGAATAAGAAGAAAAATTAGCTGGCAACTCCAATATCAGTTTCCTAGATTACCAGGATGAAGTTAGGAGTAAAGGGGAGGGTTTGGATGGATCTTATGCTATTTTCACCAGATCTTAGAATTAGTTGGCTTCACAGACTGACAAAGGAAAGGTAGAGGAAGAACCCAACCAGTGGTTTCCATTGCCAAACATGGGACTCTATTGCCTCCACAATCAAAAGATTAGGTAATTCATAAAAAAGTAAGTTCCTCCAACCACACCATACCTTCCACTTCTGTTGCTCAGACTAGTGTTATACCTACTAAAATTCTAGATGATGGACTCTCTTCCTCTATCTCAAGTTATTTTCAATTATTTGATATAATTGATCATGCTAGAAAAACTAAAATTCAAATGACAGAGGTTGAATATTTGAAGGCTAACCCAGAATAGTTTGATAGGTTAGCAGAATACGTAAAACACAAAGCCATCCCTATAGAACAAGATTCTTTGAAGGCCATTCTTGATTCCCCTAAAGATAAACTAGCCCAAAATAATCTTGTTGTAACTCCTCCTGTTGCTCCTAGGAAAATAGAACCTTTCTATGTTTCCCTACTTATAAATGGTTATAAACTGAGTAATTGCATTATAGACCCTGGAGCCTCAGATAACGTCATGCCCGCAAATGTGGTGGATTCTCTTGGCCTAACCTTGACCAAAACTTTTGAGAGGTGTTTTTACATGGAAAATAAGCAAGTTTCTCTCCTTGGTCAAATAAAAGATGCTCAATATGCCTTTGCGGCTTCTCCAAAAAAGTGGATAAAAATGATAGCTTTAGTGGCCGATGTTCCAACATCTTACAGCATCCTGCTTGGGTGGAATTTATACAAAGATGTGGGAGGTGAGCTAAGTATGGACTTGTCAGAAGAAAGAATCCCAATCTAAGGTGTTATGAAGAAGTTGATTCCTAAAAAAGAAGTAAGGTATGTAGTTACCCGATCGTCGGCAACAGAAGCTCAAATTTTATTTGAGTCTTTAGGCATAGGCAACTATTTCTTATCTATGGATGAGTTCCATGGGGCATCTGATGAAACTCTTGCGAGTGATAACTTGAGATTGTGTTTAGCTGACACAGTAAGAGAATCAACAAATCAAAATGAACACATGAAAAAACCTCTCCCCCCAAATGAAGGAGTTTTCAAAGAAAAGACAACATCTAACGAGGTATGGACCTTAGTATTTGATGGTAGTTGATCTTGTACTAGTTTGAGAGCTAGAGTTGTGTTGGTATCTCCTTAGGGAGACATTATTCCTTTGTCTTACAAATTGCAATTTCACAATACCAACAACACGGCTGAGTACAAGTCCCCATTGCTCAAACTACAGGCTGCCAAAAAAAGGCATTAAGCTACTCCATGCTAAAGGGGATGTTGAGTTGATAGTCGGCCAAGTGACGAACCTTTATCAGACAAAAAATGAAAAGTTGTGCCACTATCACAATTTGGTCTGGAATCAGATTGAAAATTTTGATGCTTTCAAAATCTCCATCATTCCAAGGGAATTCAATGACTGAGTGGATGCATTAGCTATCTCTGCTACCCTCTCAGTCCCTCACCTAGAATTTAAAGGAGAGAAATACACTATTGAGCTATTCTTTTAGCCAAGTGTACTTGATAATGGCAGCCATTGGCAGATATTTAAAAACGATGATCAAATCATCACCTTCTTGGAGCAAAATGATAGTTTTGAACAACTACGTTTTGAAGGTAGTGAACTCTGAGAATGTGAAGCAACTCTCGAGTCAAATATGAATACAGGTGAGGATTTCCTATAGCTTAAGGAGAATAAGATTCCCAAAGGCCTAGTTTCACTAGAGAAGTTATTTGATAACCATGACAAGTTTATTAAGCAACAGCGAATGATTTCCAACTCCTCTCAAGATTTTGATCAGGTAAACTTGGGAACCAAGCAAAATCCTAAAATGGTAAACATTGGGAAATGCTACACTCCCGAGGAGAGATTTAAGCTTGCTAGTTTACTTCACCAATATATAGATGTATTAGCCTATTCCTACAATGATCTAAAATCACTCAGGCTAAATGACATTCGTCACGACATTCCTCTAAAGGCCAACTCTATACCTTACAAGCAAAAATCTAGGAGATATAACCCAAAAATCTTAGGTACCATTTTAGCTAAAATACAAAAGATGCCTGATGCCTGAATAATTTTCCCAATCCATCACTCAACATGGATTGCCAATATAGTGCCTGTCAGGAAGAAGAATGGTGAAATTTGAATCTGTGTGGATTTTAGAAATTTAAATTAGTTTTATTTAAAAGATAACTACCCCCTTCCTATCATGGATCAAGTTTTGCAGATAGTAATAGGTTCAAAAATATTATCATGCTGGATGGTTTTTTAGGGTATAATCAGGTCAAAGTCAAAAAAGCAAATCAGCATAAGACAACATTCACCACACCTTGGGGCACATTCTCTTATCAAAGAATGCCTTTTGGTTTGATAAATGCAGGCACCATATTTTAAAGGGTGATGGATCTCGCTTTAAAAGATGAGATGTGAAAATTCATTGTAGTATACCTGGATGATCTGACAGGGTTTTTAAACATCATTCTGAGCATGATCACCATTTGCAAAGGATATTGGAATGTTGTTGTCAGAATGGTATTTCTTTAAACCCAAAGAAATCTATTTTCAGAGTAACTAAAGGGAAACTTTTCAGACACATTGTGTCCCGTGAAGGTATTAAAATTGATTCACAGAGAGTCAATTACATCCAAAAACTTACTCTGCTTACTAGTGAGACCACAATTCACTCTTTCTTTGGAAAGGTGAATTTTCTCTGAAGGTTTATTCCTTAGTTTGCTAAGAAAACCCATCACATTGTCAACATGATGAAGGACAATGCTACATTTAGGTGGACTACTGAGGGCAAGTTAGCATTTAAAGAAATTAAAGAAGCAATTGCCCATGCACCAGTCTTGGTTTATCCAGATTATACTAAAAGTTTCAAAATATATAGTTATGCCTCCGAACATACACTATCAGCCATTTTGGTCTAACAAAATCTAGAAGGTGTAGAATCTCCTATCTCTTTCATGAGTTATCCACTTAAGGATCATGAGATAAAATATTCCCTTATGGAGAAGCATGCATACATAGTGGTCAAAGTGGTCAAGCATTTTAGGTTTTATATCCTAAACTCTCACACCAAAGTTCTCATACCAGACACAATAGTAAAATCTATTTTAACTCAACAAGAGTTCGGTATGAAGAGAGGTAACTGGATTGCCAAGACTCAAGAGTTTGATCTAGACATCAAACCAACCAAGCTCGTACGGGGAAAGGGTCTTTTCCAATTGATCACCAACAACATTCCAAGTAAAGTAGAAAGTGAAGAAGTAGTGATCTAAGGCATCCCTATGGTCCTCTTTGTTGCAACTACTAATCAGTGGTATTCTGACATTACTCATTTTTTGACATATGGTGAGTGTATTGCTCACTTTTATTTTAAAGAGAAAAGGAATGTTAAGTTAAAAGCAGATGGTTATGTCCTTTGGGACAATGGTCTTTATAAGAGAAACCTGGATGGGGCATTTCTTCATTCTGTTGACAAGGTGCAATAAGAAAGACTCTTAGAATCTTTCCACAATCTGGCCTGTGGAGGACATTTTTTTGCACTGGTGATAGCGTAAAAAATTCTATGAGCAAGGTATTATGGCCAACATTTTTTCAAGATGCCTACAAATGGGTGCATAGGTGCGGATTGTCTCAGCAATTTGTTGGAAAGCCTAAGCTGCCTGCTTTGCCTCTCAAGTTGGTAGTAATCAAAGAACTATTTCAGCAGTGGGGTATTGACTTCATTGGCATAGTTAACCCATCTTTTAGTGGCAGGCATGATTATGTCCTCACAGTAATGGATTACTTCACTAAGTGGGTGGAGGCCATCCCAACCAAGCATGCTACGTCTGAAGTGGTGTGCAGTTTTCTCAAAGAAAATATCATCTCCAAGTTTGGGGTCCCACTAAAAATTGTAACAAATAATGCAGCCTATTTTTCATCACATGAAATTACTCAATTTTGTTTCTATTATGGGATTACCCTATCCCACACTTCAAATTATTTCCCTCAAGGAAATGGCTAAGCAGAATCGAGTAACAAGAACCTGGTCACTATTATCAGGAAGTTGGTGGATGATAATCAGAGAACATGGCATAAAGCATTGTATGATGCTTTATGGGCAGATAGGATAACACCCAAAAGGGCTATAGGTATGTCACCTTTCTAGCTTCTAAATGGATTGAATGCCAAAATCCCCATCACCCTTGAACTACCAACGCTCAAATTAACTAAAGCAATCAAAGACTCAACCTTTGAAAGCTCAATCGACAAAAGAATCATGTGTCTGAATGAGCTGAATGAACATCAGGCCATGGTAGTGGATCAAATTATAGAGCATCAGAACTAGGTGAAGGCACTCTTTGATAAAAAAGCTAAAGTTCATGAGTTCTAAGTCAGAGATCAAGTCTTGTTGTGGGATAAGAGGCGAGAACCAAAAGGGATGCAAGACAAATTTGACTCCCTGTGGAGAGGCCCATTCACCATTCGACAGCTCTATGGTGAAGCTAGTTTCTTGATGGAGTACTAAGATGGAACACCATTAGCACTACCTCACAGTGGGTAGCATCTAAAGCTGTTCAATCTTTGAGACTTGGATAAGTCCATTTGTATATATGTACAGTTTTTACATTTTGTTTATTTTTCTTTCATTTTTAGCTTGACTTCATATCCCAATGGCTTGGATGAAGGCACTTAGAGATTGGTTTCTACTCCCACTAATCAATTTGATTAACAAAAGTTCCCCAATAGGAGCTAGCTGTTGTTTCCAAAATCAGCCTAACCCTTTTTTGGGAATAACCACCTATAAAACTTGTCTGTTTTGTCTTTTATCTCTCTAAGTTTGTTTTCAAGATGGGTTTTGAATTCATTCTCATCTTGGCCTAGGAATGTGAAAGTAGTTATGATCTCATTGTGACCAAGAAAGTCCCTCCACTAGACTGCCTCTTCCAGAGTTGGTCTTTTCTTCTATTTTCATGCACAGGTGGCAAATTTTGCCGCTAATACATTTTGACCTTTGTAATGTAAGGGCGGCAAATTTTGTTGCCCCTACATTTTACTTGCAAGGGCAGCAAATTTTTCTACCCTTACATTTTTCTTACAAGGGTGGCAAATGTTGCCACCCATACATTTTTCTTGCAAGGGCCACAAATTTTGTCGCCCCTGCGTTCGAACTCACCAAAACATGCAAGGGCAGCAAATTTTGCCACCCAAGCATGCCTTAGTTTCCATGCACAACATTTATTGCTATGTGTGGTGGGTTATTGGGGTTGTTTTTCACCTCATATAAACTAATTTGAACCCCATTTCTTCTCATTACTTCCTCCTCTCCTCTTGCTTTTCGTGTTTGGATGACCTAGCAGATGAGTACAAGTGTGATTTGGTGGATTTAAGCTTATGCGCATGCAGCTTTCTAAGTAGGTCTTGCATTGGTTTTTCTTGTCCTTCCTTTTTTAGCTTCTTTTCTCTATTATCTTTGTTAGTTCATTTTTATTGTCTTTTAGGTGTTTTTAGTTTTTTTTTTCCCCTCTCCTTTGCCTTATCCATGGTTTTCCCTCTTGGGAACCTCTTCAAGCGGTGAGTTTTCATTATCTCCTCTTGCCCATGGGTTTCCTCCCAAAATCACCACCTGCGTCTCCATCCCTAAACCCTTTCTCTTTGCGCATTTAGTGAATTTTTCCACCCACGCGTCTCCCCATCCTTAGTCATCCCTACAGGGGTGGCAAAATTCACCGCCCCTGATATTTTCTCACCCAACATGCAGGGGTGATAAATTTTGCTGCCCCTACATGTTTCCTCCTGATATGTATGATTGGCAAATTTCACTGCCCGTGTAGGCCATCCTTGCAGGGGCGGTGAATTTTGCCACCCTTACACTCTTTTACTTTTGGATGCAGGGGTGGCAATTTTTGCCGCTCGTGCATCCCTCTTCCATATTTTTCTAACTCAAGGGGAATTTTTTTTCTTTCCCTTATTTCCCTTTTCTTCCTTATTTTTTGCCCCTTTTTCTAACCCATCCTTTTTAAGTGACCTCCATTGACCATGATCACTTAAAATGCATTTTCCCCAATTCATCCACTCTCCCCTAATTTTGTGATCATGACTATAGTACTCTCAGAGAACTCTTGCTCATCAACACTTATTTGATTAAAGCCAATTTCCATGTCTGAAGCATCTCCAAAAAAAGTGAAGACCATGAAATACATATACCAGGGCATCTTCCCGCTCACTTCAGTCACCTCCAATGTCAATGACATCTAGGACACCATAAAATTGGACACGTGGACATGGCCGAGTTCATAACTCAAATGAAGGTGACAAACATAAGCACTGAGATAAAAAGGATCATCAAGAGTAACATCCACCTAGTGGCCATTTTTCTAGTGACAACACATCATATAGAGTTCATTCTCTAATGTGCCCACTTCTACAACAAAGAGACCAAGTCGATCTTAGATGCCAGTGGTAATGTGGTAATTCGGTTGGATCCTGAATTCATCGACAAAGTCTTCATGTGCCCTCCAGCCACCGAAGTAACCAAGATTGACTTCATGGGCACCAAGAAGGAATATGACAAAGACTCTAAGAGGGCAAAGAAAGTGATGAACTACAAATGGCTGAAGAACTCCAGAACCAACCTATCCAAATGGCCATAGAAATTTTTGAGGAGTGACTTCATTGAGGAAGTTGGTGACTTGATCACCCTTCTCAACAGAGTATGAGGCCTCCCATCTTCCTCACTGTTCCATGAATGGATGTGCCCATTCATTAAAATCATCCTCCAAGGCAAGTAGGTCATTATTTAGGGAGAGCAGATCAACAATGCTCTCCATGAGTAGCTAACCAAGGTACATGATTCTTCCAAGTTTTATATGACTTCGTACCTTGTGTACATAGCTACCGCAATGCAAACTTTTTTGGGTTTGACAATCGAAGGGGATAGAAAGACAACCCCAATATATTCATATTATCCCTAATTGACACTTTAAGTGTCAACCCATCATTTCAAAAGGATAAATGATGCCTTCTTTGCCATATTTCTATGCCTCTTTGACCCTTAGCTTGAGCAGATGAGAGTATCAGACGAGGCTTGGATAGTGGTTAATGACTACGGCTGCATGTTCCTCTAATTTCTCACCTTCTATTATTTTTGGGTTGGCTTTTTCCAAGGCTACCTCTATATGCTCCCCAGGTTCCCTTCAGATAAGTTGGTACTAATGTTTGCCGACAACTGATTGTCATGCATACTAGACAAATGGAGATAAAGAATCTAGGTTTCAAGTTTTCAATCAAAATTAGTAGGTATTTCATTGCAATAGTAGCCAAAGCCAAAGTCATGGAAATAGAAATGCAGATGGTCACCCTAAAGCAATTCAAGAGAAGAGATAAATTTGACTACAAGGGAGTTAAGGACAAAATTAGGCAGAAAACTCAGTTCCATGAGCCCATGATTGAATATATCTGGATCAACCTGAGGAGGGCCAAAGAAATCAAAAAGATGAATTATTATAGGCTAACCCTAGAGCAAATTGAATATCTGGGGATTGCAGAGATTCCCTCTAATCTAGTTGATGATGGGAACATCATCAATAGCAGATACCTGGCTGAAAAGGTTGCTAGCTCCCCTCTTTCTCCAACTCAGTGGTCTCAGAAGGAACTAACTTCTCTAAGAATAAGATTTGAACCAATATTGGCTAACACTAATGATTGGTTAGCAGCAAGAGGAATCAAACTGAAAGAATTTATCATGGGATCAGAGGCTAAATACCAAGCAGAGATGAAGAAGAAGGCAGAGAAAAAACCAAGAACAAGGGTGATGCACCTTCCCCTTCTAGGACTCACAAGCCTAGAATCATCTTTGTGTCTAAGAAACCAAAGACTACTAAAGAGCCTAAAGTGGCAACTAAAGGAGCTAAAGAATAGAGCCCTCAGACACAAGCAGCTCAGCCAATGGAAATAGATGACTGGTCAATAAGACAGCCAATCACTAAACCTCTACCTTCATAAGAAGA
Source organism: Torreya grandis (assembly GCA_037957365.1). Taxonomy (NCBI): domain Eukaryota; kingdom Viridiplantae; phylum Streptophyta; class Pinopsida; order Cupressales; family Taxaceae; genus Torreya; species Torreya grandis. The sequence continues at coordinate 751,943 of JARHVA010005299.1, forward strand.
AACACAACCGCTCAAGAGCATCTATCCGTCTCCACCTTAGTCTCCTATGGCACCCTTTTCTCCTATCTCTCTAATTAGTGTTCCCTCTTTTGGAGCTACCTCTCCTTCAAGAGTCATATTTGGCAATCCTCAGGGTGCTTCTAGAGGTTCTCCTCGCTCTTCTAGGTCCATTCCCAATTTGTCATCTCCCTCTTTCAATCTAGGGGAAAGTTATACACAAGAGCCAGAATTAGTAGTTGGTACAATTTCACCTTTTACTCCCACTGCGACTACTATCACCACTAGCAGTGTAAAAGCTGCCACGATAACGCCAGCTAAAGGAACCATTGCTATGACAGGTACTTCTCTCCCACTCTGGATGTTAGCATTCACCCCCAAAATAAAAAAGTTGGAAATCTCTCCAGATGACTTTGACTTTGGAAAAATAGTGCCGGTGAAAGCTAAGGCTCCAAAGAGGCCAAAAATCCTCTCAAAATTGGTCGAGAAAAAAGGACAAAATTTTTTAGAAATTGCCAAGCCTCCATAGGACGCAACCCTTGAGGGTTTTGAAATGATCAGTTATTCCATCTCTCATGTTAAACTTGGTAAAGTTACTCATGAAGGTGTGAAAAGTGACCTTTGGTCTACTATGGACATCATGGTCCAAAAATTTGACCGAGAGAAGGAGATGAAAGATTATGACAAGGCCAAGATAGAGCAGCTAACATCAGTAATAAGAAAGTTCACTCTTCCCCTTGAATCGAAAACTCCAGAGGCCTTCTCCATAGATGACCCTATCATCCAAAAGGTAGAGAAGACTTACTTAAAGGGAAAAGTCTTAGAGGACTATGTTGAAAAAATGCATACTTAGGGAGTTTCCTTGCTATCAGAGGTTGTAAAAAAGCTGAATAAATGAAGAAATTAAGGGTAGAGTTAGATGACTTTGTCTCTCTTATCTCTCAAGAGATTAATAGTTTAGAAAAATATCTTGCCAAATGGAAGGAGATGAAGGATCTGAAGAAAAGCACCTTGATATCTATCGGTGTCATCTCCAGCAAGGACTCTTATGTTGAGATCAAGGAGTCACTGATTTTCAGGATCTAGGTACTCAAAGATTTAATTGAGGATCTCAAAGCTTTTAGGGATACTAGTGAGATGAGCGATGTAAGTCTGCTCAATAAACTAAAATAACTACCTTGCAATCTAACCTCCAAGGAAAATTAATTCCTCTCAGTAGGAGAAATGATCCATAGTTTCAAAGAGATGATTCAAAGAGATTTTGGAGAGAAATCCTTCTCAATGTCTTTTGTGGATAATATTCTAGACACTCAGTTAACTTTGGAAAATCTAAAATCTTGGTTAACTAGTCATGCTAAGGCCATCATGGCATTTAAGGATGCATTAATCAGAGCCAGAATCATCTCTAAGAACATGTTTGTGCCAGATAGTTTAGGAATTTAGGCATCTATTGCTATGTATGATGCTCATTTGAAGAAATCTGGCAACAAGAACTGATTTTTTTCCCCTTTTTTCTTCTTCTTTCCTTATGCACTTTTGTTTTGTGAAAAGTGCATGTAATTTTTTAAAATGTAATTACATGTAAATATTTCAAAAAAATATGTCAAAGTCAAAGATGAGTCATCTTTGACTGAGATATTTTTGTATTTTATTATTTTTTGGTTTTTGAGGATTTTCTCCCTATATATAGTGGAGACCTCGTTTGTAAAAGGAGCTTGGAAAAATTAAGAGAAAACACTCTACTGAAATTGAAGTAATTTTTGAGACTTTGTACTTAAACTTGTAAATCATATTTTGATTACATGAATGAGAAGCAGGTTTATTTTAGACTTTGTGTTGAAGTTATCTATGTTGTCTAGGAAACAATTTCTTATGTTCTCTTTCCTAATAATCTCTTGTTTATCTAATCTAATAAGCAAAGTGGGTGTATTAATATTATCTGAGAGTGCTTCTAAAAGGTAGAGGATAGACTTTGAGCTACTTTTATCTTTGAGATTCAGTTATCTTTTTTAGTTTCAGGTGAAGTCTTTGTGCTTCGTTTCACTCTACGGTTACGCCTGTTCTAGATCGGTGAAGGAGACTAGGGAAGACTTTGTGCTTGCATAATTGTTTTTTTTTTGTGGACTTTGTTACTTCAAGTGATCTTCTACTCTCTGTTTGATACCATTCCTGAAAAAAGAGGAGTGTTGTTAGCTAAAGACTAGGATATCCCTCTTTTGTTCTTCATACATTATCTGTGAAAAAAGAGAGGTAGATGTTGTTATACCATCCCATGTGTTATTTTTTGCTTAATTATATACATATATCTAGTGCATAAATATTTATAGGGAACCTCCCCTTGATGAGAGGAGAGATTTACTTCATCTAGATCTAGTAAACCCATACTTTTTGTGGTGTAAATCTCCCTATGCTGTGGTTGATATACCCATTTTGTCATCAGTTAGTTAATGACAAAATATTCAGCCAACACTTGTAATAGCTAAAGTTTGTATATGGAGATTAAAACAAAATAGTATACTTGAAATAAATCTAAAATCATTCTAAAAATCCATATTAGACAAGGCAAACAAATTGAATGCAAACAACAATTGAAATAAAATAAAATATACCTCAATATTGCAACCAATTTACCTCAAAAGTATAATGATATGCTGAAAAATGACAAGTAGAATGATTTATAGCTCAAACATTGTATTTTATTGAAATACAAATTTGGACAACAATAGAGGTTAATATAGGATTGATAACGTAATTCAATAGTAAGAGATAATGAAAATTTTCTTCTCATTCCTTAGTTTGTGCATGGGGTATGCATACCTAAATAAATGGTGGTGGAAAAAATGCAATGCTAGATTTGATCCATGATGGATTTAAATCAATGGTGGAGGAATTTTGTAGGAATTAAATATTTATATGAATTTCTAGAAAGGAATTGGTGAGAGAATCTAGGTGATTAGAAATATCTAAAGTCTATTAAGGATGGTTAATGGGTATTAGAAAGTCATTAGCCTAGGAGAGATAGGCCATTTTTATGAATTTAAAATTCTTAAAATGAGGTTCATGGATCTAGGTACATTATAGGTTTCTATGAAATTTTTAGGATAATAAATTATGATTAGATAAATATTAATAGGTGGATTTGTGGGAAAAACTAGTGCGGGTAGGTGAGGGTAAGTGACATGGATTTTAAAATTAGAAAATAATATATAAGAGTAAATTATCGATAAATGAGATGATAAAATAAGAATTAATTAGGATGAAGGGATGATAAGGATATAAATATTAATTTAATGAGTTTATGGGATAATATTAGTATAAAAAATGGATTAGTAAGTGAAGTTAGTGTGATTTCGATCTGAATTATGAAGTGAGAAGATTAGATGTATACATTTTCCTCATATTTGAAAGGGAATTGTGACTATAAAAAGAATAATGTTATTTAAAATAATAAATATGATTATGAATGATATTAAATTATATCTATTGATGGGAGATGTGGGGAAGAATAAGTTAGATGGCCACTCAAAAGTAGAAATGAGGAATGGGATGTGTAAATAAATGAAAGAGAGGTTGGGATGTGCTGAGATGATTGATGGGAGAGGTGAGGATGAATGATAATATTAGAAAGAGTAATGACATAAAAATTGATGAAGCTATTGGAAAATACATATATGAGGGCATGAATATGATAGTTTCATAAATTACAAGATGCCCGGTATGGAAGCAATTTATAAAAGGATAATGAGAAAAAGGTATAATATTTAAATATATATTGGGTAAGGACACATGATATATATATATATATATATATATATATATATATATATATATATATATATATATATATACACACACACACACACAAACAATTATAGAGGATGATAGGATATAAGATTTAGATGTATTCTAAATAAATATACATGTTAGAATATTTATGACCAAAATAAGATAATGATTTGACAAGATTGATGAAATATTTGATGGCTTAGAGATCAAAGTGTAGATATATCCACACACACAAACAATTATAGAGGATGATAGGATATAAGATTTAGATGTATTCTAAATAAATATACATTTTAGAATATTTATGACCAAAATAAGATAATGATTTGACAAGATTGATGAAATATTTGATGGCTTAGAGATCAAAGTGTAGATATATCCATGTTAGGTATGATAGGATGAATTATGATTTATATGATTGAGTTGCCAAGGAATGAGGGGGAAAATGGAATAGGGTATCTAAGCTACGCTTGATTACTTTTAAGTGACTGAACACTCCCTATATAGTCTCAAAAGTCCTTAGGATAATGTAGTTATCCCTAAAAGGAAGGTGGATGATGATAGATGACCATTAAAATTAGATGATGATAACTATAATGATGTGATTAGGATTCCATTAGGATACTAATAAATGTTTACAAGGATGATTTATATTATTAGTGTGATCAAGGAAACCAAAAAAGGGAGATTAGATCAAGTATTAAAACAAGTAATAAAAATTGAATAGAAATAGACTAACATGTTAACACTTACATGCCTTGATCATACGAGGAGAATAATTACAAAAAACAATGGAAAAGACAAATAGAATACTAATAATACCAAATTCTATACATTCTTAGAATTCTCCAAAATATTTTTTGTATGGCTTGCTCAACTTCTGTTCAAATAGTCTTTGGCAATGGAGCTTGGTTATCTCCTTCTCTCCTTGGCACCATGGATTGTAGCTTAATGTTGGATTTATATTATGATTTTGGAATTATAACACTATATATTTAAATTTTGTTATAAAACCAACATTATAACTTTACTCTATGTAAGCTCTCTAAATGAAGAGGCAAATCCTTATATTTATAGGTTTAAAAACTAACCCCAACTCATGGTGAGTTAAGGTGTAGTTTAAACATGGAATGGGTTCAAACCTAACACAAATGAGTTAATTAACCCTAGAAGAGTTAAAAGGTGTCAAAAATCATGATTTTTAATGAATAGGCATGGGTGAGATATTTTTAGATATTTACAAATGCCTGACAACTCACAAAAAGTAATCATGAAAACCTAAGTTATTCTGGACTTTTGAATTTATTTTTTTAGAATTTCACTAATTGCTAATGCATAATTAAACTAATATATTAATTTGGTTTATCTTTTTAATTAATTCTTATTATTCTTTTTAGACTTTTCAAGATTTGATTTAATGTGTGAACATGCCCCATTTAATAAGTCTATAGACCCAATTTGCATGTTATAATGACATGTGATGATTAGATATGAATATGTGAGAGGTTTTTGTTGATTATGGTAGGGTAGCCAAATTATGGATGTTTTAGTAGGATTATAAGCTTTAATAATTTATTCACAAGCAAATTTCGGACATTACATGATTTCTAGGCTTAATTTGCAATGGTTGGTAAAAATCAGTTTGAAGTTCAGTATGAAGCCATTGGTGGCTAGTTTTAGGTGTCTATAGTTTACCCCTATTTATGAAGGCCTTGCAAGATTTAATCATATTAAAATATTATCAAAAAATGAAAATGTCATGTATGCTTACAAATTTAATGACAATGGATGAACTATAGGTGCCCCCTCGAGGGAGTAGTTAGTAAATGGGTCGATAAATAGTCCCTTAAAAGAAGGAGACAAGTGGACCAAATAAATGAAATGTGGTATAATGAATTGATTTGACCATAGGAAGTTATAATCAGTGGCATATGGAGTTTCCCCACTTAGGATAGACAAATAATTTGATTTTCTCATAGGTGTTTATAATCATTGGCATAGGTGAGATAAAAAAGGGTAATGATTATCCCAAAGGTAGTTATAATCATTGAAAAAGGCTCAGGGGAATAAGAGATTGATTTGCCCAAAGGCAGTTATAATTAGTAAATGGAAAATAATAATTTGCCCACATGTGACTATAATCATTGTTAGGATAAAAACATGCCCTAGTTTCGTGGATAAAGATACTGGTTTGACCAAAGGTGGTTATAAGAATTATCAGCATGAAAACATGCCCCAATTGGGTAGAAGAAAGATAATGATTTACCCAAAGGTGGTTATAATCATTAACCTTCAAATGTATGGAACACAATGATTTTCTCAAAGGTAGTTATAATCACTGGTAAGGCAAGTGGGATGGTGTATGCTGATTTGACCAAAGGTGGTTATAAGCATTATACCCCAATTATGGAAAACATGATTTGGAATATGATGGAAAATTGTAACAAAGGAGAAAGATGAATTTGGACAACCTATGAGTAGGTAGATGCTCATCTAAATTATCAAGGAGGAATTTTTTTTGTTTTTAATTATTGTATGTAGGATATAATCTGGATTAGATCAAGAATGTTGTTAGTGATAAGGAGATATATCATTGCTATATTGCCATGTAGACTCCTCAAGCTTGTTTTTTTTATAGCACATGATGGTAAGCATCATGATATAGTATCATGATAACTTGGATAAAATATGCATAAGGATTGACACATAATACAATAAACAATTACAAATAATTCACCAATGATAAAAATTATAATGACAATGTTAACATATTAATATGGATGGATTCAAGAATAAAGTGCAAGGAATCACCCAATGAATTCACATAGTTTAAATCAAGGCACAAAAAGAAATCAAACAAATAAACAAACAAACAAACAAACAAAGAAACAAATTGAAATACACATAAATAATGGTTAATCATAATATTAGTACAAACAACATGACACAAACAATATGATAAAAATTTCACCTAGATGATAAAAAATAATGAAACAAAAAAATAAAGTGGGGGAATAAAATAAAAGGAAGGGGGTGGTCGAGATGTCTCCAAATGCATTAGGCAAATAGACACTATCTACATGGTTCTATGGATGTATTACCCAACAAAAACTTTGAGACAAATGTAGTTATCTCAGGATATGGGATAGAACAAAATGATGAGAAAGAAAACATAATGAATGTTATATAAAAATATGTAAAGGGGTTCATAAAACATTGATAGTGTGGGATAAAATACCCATAAAGATTGGTTTTTTGTGACTTAGTGAGGGTTCCCAGAATCCTTAAGGTAAAGAAGTGGTTAGTAGGCATTGTTTTGTATTTTTTAAAACATTTTTACAAATGTTTTTAGAATTTTCTATGTATCTCAACTCGATCAAGAATAATGAGACACTAAACAATCTAAGATAATAAAATGAAAATAAAATTCAAACATAAATTTCTCACAAAATTGTGAGAGCATGGCTTTGGTTTCTCACAAAATGGTGAGAGCATGAAAATGAGTGACTGATTTAACTCAATGTGAATCAAGTATTACCTACATAGCACCAGTAGGGGACCTCAAGTCACTATAGTTTTGCTTTATAATGGAGGAATCTAATAAGTATAGAAACTAATTCAAACATAATAGGTAAAGTTGGAAAATGGCATAGTATGACATAGGAATGACAAGGTGTTACATCAAGCCATGATAAACTAGTGTTTCTCTTAGTTTGCCTATAAGTGTTTATAAATACGAAACAATGACAAAAGTCAATGATACTAATTTGACCATAGGTGGTTATAACTAGTAGCAAGATTATGGGACATTGATTTCCCCAAAGGCAGTTATAATTAGGCACACTTAGTATAGAATGGAATAAGAAATGAAGGATGCAACTACCAAATCTATGTTATACTACTCTAAAATATGGATTCTATTTGGAATACTTGAAACAACTACTAAAATTGATCTAAATATTTATGTTTAAAGTGGCCTTGTAACTAATGGAATGGAACGAAGGTTAAATGGGCTGGGTAGGAAGGGTCAAAATAACTTGGTTGATACAAATTTTTTGGTAGAACAAAATGGTGTAATGACAAAGCTATAGAATGGTATAGTATAAAGAAGAATTTTAATAGTATGAAAAAAGTAAAATGGTCCTCATAGATAATACACCATGTTACTCAAGTGAAATAATGATTAAGGTGTATAATGTTCATCTACTCATCATGTTCATCTTCATCTACTATGGTGAGCCTGTATTCTCCAACGTCATAGTTTGAAACAATGATGAAAGGACCTACCTAATTACATTTGAACTTACCTTTATGTTTCTTCTCATCCATGGTATTCTTTTGGTTTTTTTATGTACAAGATCACCAATTTCAAATTATCTATATTTTACACACTGATTGTAGTGTCCACAAAGTCAATTTTGGTATGTTTGTAGGTTATTAACTATGACCAAGCATTTCTCATAAAGTAACTATAGATCTCAGAAGTGAGTTACTTGATAGCCTTCATCATCCAAGACATGTGTTAAAGATATGTGTAGTGAAGGTAACATAACCTCAATCGGAAAAATGGCTTTAGTTCCATAAACAAGTGAATATGAAGTGGTTTGTATTGGGCTACAGTGATTGAAAAGGTATGCCTAGAGGGAGTAGAATATTTGAAGGTGCCAATCATGGCCAACATCATTGATAATATTTCTAAGAATGTTGATAATTTTTTTGTTAGATGCTTCTACCTGGCCATTACCTTATGGGTAATATGCCATGGAAATTTTTTGTTTAATCTTGTTCTCCACACATAGGGATTTGACATCTTTTTGTTAAATGATCCACCATTATCAAATATAATGTCAGAAGGGATGCCATAGCAGTAAATGAGATGGTTAAAGATGAATTTAGAGATTTTTTTATAGTCATGTTAGTGAGGGTTATATCTTTAACCCCCTTAGTGAAATATTCTATGGTGGTAAGGATATGTTTGTGGCCATTAGATGAGGTGGGGTTTATCTTCCCAATGAGATCGAGGCCTGATGTAGCAAATGGCCATGGTGTCAACATTGGTTTCAAAATCTTTCCCATGGCATGAATAAAATTGGCATGTCATTATAATTTATCACACCTTCTCATATATGCAATTGCATATGCATTCATCATTAGCCAATAGTACCCAAGATACAAGAGATTTTTGGATAAGACTACCTTGCTAGTGTGGGATCCATAAACTCCATGAATTTACTATAACACTAGCATAGATTCTACCAAATTTAAATAATGAATCAAAGTTCCATAAAAACTACAGTGGTATAGGGTTGGATTAAGGTGTAATGTGTGACATGGTGGATAATTGTTATTATTTGTTTGGAGGGAGAGGTCTAGTGGCATAATATGGTCATAAAGATAGGCATATAGGTCTGAATACCAAGTACAGATAAGACCAACAATATCATAGATCATTGCAATATTTGAGGGTTCATGAATTGGTGCTAGTATATTTTTAATGAGAAATTGATATTCTTTAGTTGAATCTATATGATGAATCTAAGATCCAATGGTGGCCATGGCATGTATTATTCTATTAATATCCCTTGGTATATGTTCAAACTATACATCGACAATTTGTTGTTTGAGAGTGTTGACCATGGCCTTGTATGGTACTAGCTTATCATCCATGGTCTTAAAATGGTCTATAACCTGATTGATGATTAATTAAAAATTACCATAAACCTTTATATGATGTATGTTCCATTGTAATACCTATTTAGTCCCTATAGTGAGTACTTCATATTCAACCATGTAATTGGTACAAGGAAAGCTAATCCTGAATGAATTAACAATTAGATCCCCCTGTGGAGTAATAAAAAAAATGCCTACCCCTAATCCATGTGTAGTGAATGATCCATCAAAATAAATATTCCATTGTTGATCCTCAAGAGGTGTTCTAATAATGGGCATAATGGATTCATTTGGGAAATGGAATGTGAGTAGTACTATATCTACAAGGGGTGATTCATCAAGCTGATCTACAAGAATTTTCCCCTTGATGAATTTTCAATTAACATATTCTATCTCAAACTCACTAATAAAATAACCCATTTAGCCATGTGGCCTTTTATAGATATTTTATATAGTGAATTTTTTATGGATCTACTTTTGAAATGACCATGGTTTAATTGTTCAATATGTAATGTCATAGTTTTTGAGCTACAAAGACTATAACTAAACAAGATTTTTTAATGGTCATATAATTGTGCTCATACATGACTAGTGTACATCTTAGATAGTACAAAAAATGATATTTTACATTATCATCATGTTGAGGTAGATGTTCCCTAAGGTTTTATTAGTAGCAGATAGGTATAGGAGGAATGGCTTTCCTAGCATTGGAGGCAATAAAATAGGTAGATTTGTTAGATAGTACTTCAAGTTCTAAAAACCTTTTTGGCATTCATCATCCCAATGAAATTATACCCCATTATTCAATAGATGTGTAAATGGGTGACACTTATCAACCAACTATGTTATTAAGCATATAATAGATTATATTTTACCCTACAAACTATGGAGTTACTTCAAATTGGTCAGTGGTGGCATATTTGTTATGGATCATACTTTCACTGGGTTGACTTCAATGCCCATATAAAACACAATGAATCCAATAGATTTGCCTGAATTAAATCCAAAAATACACTTCTTAGGGTTGATCTTGACTTTGTATTCAAAATTCCTCTCAAATGTCCTCCTCAGTGTTGTTGGATGATTAGCCTTGGTCTTGGATTTACCTAGTATGTCATCGATGTAGTATTTCACAATATCATGCATCATATCATAAAATATGATGGTCATGGATCTTTGTTACATGACCCCAATATTTTTTAGATCAAATGGCATAAAATGGTAATATAATGTTCCCCATGGATTGGTGAACACTATTCTATGTTGGTCTTATGGTGCTAATCAGATCTAGTTTGAGCGTAAGAATATGTCCATTAGTGAAAGAAGTTCATAACCTATTATGGAGTTGACTATAATCTGTCCTTTGGGTGTGCTTTGTCTATGTCCTAAAAATTAGTGTAGATTCTGATTATTTTTGGATTTTTGCCAACTAACACAATATTGGAGATCCACTCTCAATAGTCATTCGGTCAAATACATCTCATTTCCAAGAGCTTTTCCAAATATTTCTTTACTAATATAGAAATAAAAGAATACATATTACATAATTATTTTTTATAGGTTTAACATCAAGATGTACCATAAGGTGGTGTATAACCAAGGTGGGGTCCAAACCAGGCATGTTAGAGTAGGCCCAAGTAAATATATCAGCAAATTCCCTCAAAAGGGGTGTAAAGACTTCCCATTCCTCCTCAATGAGGGACATGCATAATTTGATCCATTTCAGGTCATTTGGAGTCTTGATCTTAACTTTGATCATGCCCTCCACTACAAGTGTTGAACCATCTTCCAAAATGGCTGACAAAGATTTGAACTAGCTTGCAATAGTAGAGTCCTCTATTAAGATTGGTTCCTCAATTTCTCTTAGGCATTATTATCCATGAATTTAGTAGTCTCAATTCATGGGATAACCCCTAAAAAGCATATCCATTTTGTAGTTCATTATCTCTAAACATGCAAAATGAGGTAAATCTTTGCCCCTTTGTATTTGTTTTTCTAAAGAAAGTTAATCTTTTGAAGAAATTTTGCATCTCATGTAGTTCAAATAATTTTATATAAACTATACTTTATTTCTTTTTATAATGTGTCACAAAATGTTTCTGACTGCATATGCAATTTAGGTGAATTTTCTTGAATTTGCATACTTGCTGAGGTATAATTTTACCAACTTTCCATATGCAATGTGGAAGAATATTTCCAAATTTGCATATGCAATGTAGGAGATTTTTTTTCACTTTTCATATGCAATATTGAAGAATTTTCTTGACTTTGCATATGCAATGTAGGAGAATTTTTCTAACTATGCATATGGAATGTCAAAGAATTTTCTTGACTTTGCATATGCAATGTATGAGAATTTTCTCTACTTTGAATATGTACTGAGGGATAATTTTCATCACTTTGGATATTTAATGAGGGATAATTTTCCTAACTTTACATAGACAATGTGGGAGAATTTTCTTGACTTTGCATATGCAAGGTCAAAATGTTTCTCTAGCCCTGCACCGAGGCCCACCAATTGTGGTAATTAATGAACATATTGTTTATGTGTTATATATATATATATATATATATATATATATATATATATATATATATATATATATAACTTCATTTTTTTTATCATTTCTGTTTATTTTCCTCCTCACTATTTTTGAGTTATTTTGTACTCCTTCCCTCACCATTTTCAAGCTCACCATAACTTCCCTTCTTTCCATTTTCACTATTTCCCTAGTTTGCATATGGATCTATCTTTTGATCACATATTTTAGTTGTTAAATCAATGTTGGATAGTTCCCCTACCAATAACACAATGAGGTAAAAATTTTGAGGTGTGTTTCATATGCTCATGGTTGAATAAAATATAGACTAGATCAGAGATATAGAGATTATCCATATGGACATGGTTGAATTCTTATAGAGGCCAAAACAAGAACATACACATTAGACTCCTTTGACAGATTGGTTAAATTCCAGGTGACAATAGATAAATTATAGAAGATGTTGGATAAAAGTAAGGACTTGCCAATTAATCTAGTAGACTCTATCACAAGGGTTTTTGCCATCTGCAAAAGTACAATGGGGCTAGATAAGAATGAGGTTTAAACCACCATGTATAGATACAAATCCTATTTAGAGAAGAATAAATAGGAATAAATTTTTGTGTCTAAGGATAGTTTATTTTTTTAACTTTTCATATGTAATTTTGTTCAATGTAAATTACATGTAAGAAAAGTACATAGTCATAAGTCAAATTGAAATTAACTTTAAATAAGTCAAATATTTATGTTTTTCCTATTTTTGTTCTTAGATCCTCTCTATAAATAGGAGGATGCTCATTGTATAAATTATCACCAATTGGTATAGAGGGGAAACATTGTTGAATTGAGAAACAATTTTGAAACTTTGTGTTCATATTAAAAATCAAAAATTCTTTCAATATAATAAAATCAAGTGATATTTCAAAATTTGTGTTTAAATATACTTGTCGTGTGTTGGGAAGGTTATTTTGTCTTTTCCATTGCATTTTATTATACTTTGAGTGAGTTGTGGTGTGAAATTTCTATAAAATAGAAGGTGCTAGGAAGTTGATTATGGAGTCTTTGACCTACTTTTTAGTTATTGGGTTTATGTTCACATTGAAATTAAATTACTGAGGAGACTTTGGGCTGCCAATTATTCTTCTTTGATAATTGTAATCTTTATTGGAAATAAGGTGAAGACTTTGGGTTGTATTTTATTATATCTTTTAAAATTACTTTTTTGTATTATTCTTGTTAATATTTTGGCTAACAAATCTGAATGTTGGTTATATTTGCTTCATCAAGTGATCTTACATTTTAAAAATATATCACAAAGAATGGAAGGAAGTTTGTGATTGAACATCAATTCTATAAAAAGAGAATTTAATGATATGAAAACACCCACTATAATAAAATTATTGTAAATAAGTGTAAATAATTAAGTGTTTTGTTAGTTAACAATAAAAGGGAGCCTCCCCTTATCTTGAGGAGAGATTTTATCTCATCAAACTATGGTTGAAATAACAATTTTTTTACCATTTTTTTAGTAAGAAAATATTCACCAAACAATTTTTGGTGAGTCTATTGGGGAAACAAACAAACAACTGAGCTCTACACTCTTTCAGTTGAAATAGACTAGCACCTTATTGTTTACTATTGTTTTGTTTTAGTTAATTTATTTTCTTCTTGGATACTTTCAAGATCTAGTAGAACAAAGATACACTAATGGTAGAAGGGGAATGGGACATATTGATCCTACATTTGATTTATTACAAGAGTATAACTTCAATCTTTTGCTAACACATGCAAGGTCTCCTCTTCAATGTACAAGAAGTTTTCCACCTACCAATACAAGATCTCTTATAGTTGGGGAAGCTTTCAGCATTCATAAGGTCTTATATATTTTACCTTTACAAGGAATTTTTATTCCTCCCTAAAATACACATAAAATGGCTATTCAAGGTCCATGGGGGACTATTTTTGGTCTATTGAATTTGGCACCACCATCTCATAAACTACCTTGTGGCTCATGAAAGTTTTTTCCTAATTTTTATGGTGATGGCAAGTAACATCTAGATGAACATATTATCATGTTCTACATTTCATGTGGAGTTATTGGTGTGGAAAATTAAGATGTTTTTGTAATATTGTTTATAAAAACACTCCAAGGTGTTTTTATTGATTGGTTTTATCATCTTACAATAAGAACTATCATAATTTGATATACACTTAAGGCTCATTTTGAGGAAAGGTTTAAGCTAGAAAAATATGCTTATGCCTTGATGTCTTAACTCACACAAATGAATAAGGAAGAACATGAGCCTATGCATGAATTCATGAACAAATTCAATAATTTGAGGAATAGAATTCCAGTGATTGCTCAACATACACCTAAGAATATGAAATGTTTCTTCATTAATTTTCAATTTCCTAAGGTTGGTTTTATTTTTTAAAGAGAAACTCCAACTAATCTTGATGATACTCAAAGTTTGGCCACCAAAGTAGAAGATGATATAATCCTAGTAGGGGAGGTGAAAAATAATTCTATCAAGCCTAAAGGTCAACCTTTTACAACTTCACCTTCTTCTAGCACTATCGATCCTATGTTTTAAAAGCTAGAAAATGAGTTGCTTACACTTAAGAAGCAAATGTATCAAGGAATGTATATTCATTCATACAAGGATGTTCCAAGGATAAAATATCCAAATGATTCTAATTATTCTAAAAATGTTGTAAGAAATCAAAATTAGAATAAACTTCATTCACCATAATCAAGGGATGCATTGGAGGCACCTCCATATAATGCAATAGTCAATTGGTTGGAACCTAAAAATGATGATGTTCTAGAGTTTGGATATATTATATAAGAATATGGAACTCATATCACTAAAAATGATGAAGGAAAAGCTAATGACTTTGATATCAGGTTTCTAAACTTTGAAGAATAAGAATTTGAACAAGAAGAAGATATACAAGGAGAATCTTATGTCATCTTTACCTATTCACAAAGTCAAACAAATCAATAGCAAAAGGTTGATAAAGCTAAGACTAAAGATGAACCATACAAGTAGGTTACTATTTCTCAAAGAAAAACTCCTTTGCCAATTCAACCAAAAGACATAGTGGTAGATAAACAATTAAGTACTCCTCATCATTCCTTTTCGCCTTCAACGTCTAAACATAGTACCTAAAACTTGAAAATGAAAATACCTTATCTTCCTTGACTGTCCCATATCTAGATTTTGATATAATTAACCATGATAAGAAGACAAAAATCAAAATGTTAGAGGATGAGTATGCCTAATGTAATCCTAACTAATTTGAAATATTAACAAAAAAATTTATGGGTAAAGGGATCAATCTTGATTAGACTTTATCTAAGAGTGTACCAATTGACCCTAAGCCAAGACCAAAGAAAAATAAATTGGTTGTAATTATTGCATATAATTCTATAAAAATAGAACACTTTTATATTTATTTATTTATCAATGGTTATAAACTTATTAATTATGTCATTGATTTAGGTACCTCCAACAATGTGATGCCGACCAAGGTATCTATTGCCTTAGAGCTATCTTATACAAACAAATTTGACCATTTATTTTCAATGGAAACTAAGAAAGGTCCTCTCATAGGCCAAATCAAAGATTCATAATTTGCATTTACTTCTTTTCCAAAGAAAAATATAAAAATGATGGTCCTAGTAGTTGATGTTCTAACATCATATGGAGTTTTGTTAGGATGCAACTTTTGCAAAGATGTTAGTGGTGAAATCAACATGAATTGGTCTAAGGATAGAATACCTATTAAAAGTGTTATGTGAAATCCTTATCTAGAGATTAAATCAAAGTATACCATGACAAATACTAAGGATCCAAGATCTTAGATTCTCTTTGAAACCTCTTGAATAGGCACTCACTACTTGACCATAGATGAAGATGCCTTCTTGGAGAAGGCAAAAAACTTTAGTGAGTCATACTTTGAGGGGATTAATTCTACTTCTCAAGAATAAATATCTAAGGTGAATGATGGAACTAGTAAAGAAAGTTTGTAGCTGAAAGGAAATAAAAGTCCTAAAGGATTATTATCTCTAGAAAGACATTTTGATAAACATGATTGCTTTATTAAATGACAACATCTAAAGCTTTTCAATCAATAAAGTTATAAATAATTTTATCCATTTTGTATATGTTTGTATGTTCTTTTTTATTTTATTTTTCATTTGGTCTATTACTTGACTCCATAACCCAATGGAAAATGGTACTTACAGTTCTAGGTTTCTCTTTCCTTTAAGCATTTCAAAGAATGCCTGAAGGAAATTCCCCAATTAGAGCTAGTTGTTATCCTTGACTTTAGTAGGCTCAATTCATGGGATAACCCCTATAAAAATTATCTATTTCATAGCCCATTATCTCTAAGCATGCAAAATGAGGAAAATTTCTACCTCTTTGCATTTTTTTTTCCCAAGAAAGTTGATCTTTTGATGGAATTTTGCATTCCATACAGTTTAGAGAATTTTCTCTGAACTACACTTTATTTCTTTTTATGTTGTGTCAAAATAAAAATTTTACCTTGCATATGTTTTGTCTAATGTTAATGATTTTTTCCATCTTTGCATATGCAATGTAAGAGAATTTTCCTAACTTTGCATATGTAATGAGGGGGAATTTTCCTGACTTTGCATATTCACTGTGGGAGAAATTTTTTGACTTTGCATATGCAATGTCGAAGAATTTTCTCAAATTTGCATATGCAATGTAGGAGAATTTTTTTGAATTTACATATACAATGTCAAAGAATTTATTTGACATTGCATATGTAATGTAGGAGAATTTTCCTGAATTTCCATATATAATGAGGGAGAATTTTCCCAACTTTGCATATGTAATGAGGGACAATTTTATCAACCTTGAATATACGATGTGGGAGAATTTTCCTAAATTTACATATGCAATGTAGGAGAATTTTCCTAACTTTACATATGCAAGGTCAGATTTTTCTCTAGCCTTGCACTCAAGCTTACCACTTGTGGTGATTAATGAACATATTATATATATATATATATATATATATATATATATATATAGACACACACACACACACACACACACACACACACACACACACACACACACACACATTCCTAACTTTACATATGCAAGGTCAGATTTTTTATCTGGCCTTGCACTCAAGCTTACCACTTATGGTAATTAATGAACATATTATATATATATATATATATATATATATATATATATATATATATATATATATAGACACACACACATACACACACACACACACGTACATACATACATACATACATAAATACATACATACATACATATATATATATATATATATATATATATATATATATATATATATATATATATATATATATATATATATATATATATATATATATTACACTTCATATTTTTTAAGATTTACCACTTGTGTTTATTTTCTTCCTCACTATTTGTGAGCTCTTTTTCACTCCTTCCCTCACCATTTTCAAGCTCATCAACACTTCTATTTCCATTTTCACTGTTTCCCTAGTTTACACATGGATCTATCTTTTGAGCATGCATTTCTATTGTCAAATTAATGTTGGATAGTTCCCCTACCAAGAAGATAATGAGGTACAAGTTTCAAGGTGTATTTCATACATTTATGGTTGAATCAAATATGGACCAGATCAAAGATACAGAGTTTGGCCATGTGGACATGGCTGAATTTTTATAGAGGCAAAAATAGAAACATATACACTAGACTACATTGATAGACTGGTTAAATTCTAAGTGACAATAGATAAATTATAGAAGATCTTGGATAAAAGTCAGGACTTTCTAGTTAAACTAGTATACTCCATCACAAGGGTTTTTTCCATATCCAAAAGTACATTAGGGCCAAATAAGAATTAGGTTCAAGCCACCATGAAAAGATACAAATATTATTTAGAGAAGAATAAAAAGGTAGAAATTCTTATGTCTAAGGATAGTTTATTTTTGTAAATTTTCATATGTAATTTTGTTTAATGTAAATTACACATAGGAAAAGTACACAATCCTAAGTCAAATTGGACTCAATCTTTGAATAAATCAAATATTTAGGTTTTTCCTATTTTTAATCTTATCTCCTCTCTATAAATAAAAGGATTATATTTATAGAAAGGATCACCAATTTCTATAGAGAGGAAATGCTACTGAATTGAGAAATAATTTTGAAACTTTGTGTTTAGATTGTAAATAAAAAATTCTTTCAATATAATAGAATCAAGTGAGCTTTCGAACATTATGTTTAAATATACTTATGGTGTACTGGTAAGGTTATTTTGTCTTTTCCATTGCATTTTATTTTTATTTGAGTGAATTGTGGTGTGAATTTTCTATAAAATGGAAGGTAGCAAGAAGCTGATTTTGGAGTCTTTAGACTAATTTTTAGTTACTGGGTTTTTGTTCACATTGAAAGTGAATTACTGAGAAGAATTTGGGATACCACTTTATTCTATCTTTTATGTTTACTTTGTTATTATTCTTACTAATCTTTTGGCTAACAAATCTGAATATCGGTTATATTTGGTTCATCAAGTGATCTTATATTTTCAATGTATATCAAAAATAATGGAAGTAAGTTTGTGATTGAACATCAATTATAAAAAAAGAGAATTGGATGATATGACAACACCCACTATGATAAAAATATTGTAAATAAGTGTAAATAATTAAGTGTTGCTTTAGTTAACAATAAAAAAGGATCCTCCCCTTGTCTTTAGGAGAGATTTTATCTTATCACACTGTGGTTGAAATAACCATTTTGATACCATTTTTTTAGTAATAAAATATTCCCCTAACAAGCATGATGAATTAAAATTTCCTAGTGGTAGGGATGGCTATGTAACAACCATTGTCAAAAACTCTTGAATGATTCAATCAAAAGATTGTTATTCTTCAATACTAAACCTAGAACCATAAGCAAGTTCATTATTTGTGGTCTTCTAAGCTATATTTGAGGAAGGTTGAACACCCCCATCTAGTGGTACCTAAAATAGGTTTTTACTACTAGACTAGTCTTTCTATTTACTATTTCCCTAGTCCAAAAGCACCTAAAAGAGGTTTTCATTTTGGGACTTCAATGTTTTTTTTTTTTGGTCTAAGGGTATTTAACCATTCTCTAAAATAGGATATAGGATCAAACTTGATTGAAAACCCTTATTTTTGGTCTCCCAATGAAACATCATCCTTAAGGCCTAGAAAATCATAGAAGGTCTCAACATTTTGAAACTAATCAATCAACACATTTGGTTCTTGTTTGTCCCAGTCTACTAGTTGGGTTAATATAATGGAAGTGGGTTATGAAGAATAAATGGTTGAAGGGTATAAATGACATTAGTGTCAAAACAATTGATATTGGTTGTGCCACTTAAATGGCTATGAATTGACTCTGATTTGTTTTCAACATCATCATCACTAGTTGTCGGCATTGGAACTTAAATAAGATATGTGGAGTCACCTCCAAGTTGTTTAAATTGAAGGCCATATGTTCCTTCTCAAGTGGACCTTGTTGTTGTATACCAAGTCCTCTTACTTTATAGACATGCTTTTACATGATTCTATTTGAAATGGGATACTTGGAATTGATATAATAGTTGTCTAATTTATTATTATAAAACCATGATTTTTCACCTTCAACAGGGTCCTTTTCTTGGATAGTGGATGGTATGAAATCAATAGGTGTTAAACTATGCAGTTGGCCTTTACCCTTTCTTTGACATTCCATGCATGTTGGTTTAGATTTTGGTCTTTCAAAGGACTTGGGGTTTTATGGAAGCTTATAAATGTGGAATGTATCATGTGTCATATATTCTCATAGGCCATTAGCCAAGATAATATAATGATTATATATTTTAGGAGGTCACATGTGGAAAAGTAAATCAATGGTATCAAGGTCAATGCAATTAGCCTCTGGTCAATCAACAAGTATTTATTTTCCCTTCTCATTCTTGGAAATTGTATTGAGGACAAAATGATATTATTAGCTTTGCTACTTGTCCTCTAGATGCTTCTAATGTTTGTATGGCTAAAAATCTTTGTAAATGATGACCTCCATACCTGAATGGGGGAACTTGATACACTAGTGCAATGTCGATGAGACTACACACATATCATGTATCCAAAGTCTATCCAAAAGCATACTATATGAAAATTTAAGGTCTAGCACATTTCATAGAGTATTGTGGGTGAAAGGTCCAATGTTAATTCACAATTTTATGGTGCCTTGTGAATCCCATTCTTCATTGTCATAGGCTTTTATTATGATTTATTTTGGCTAAATATTAGCTATATTATAACTAAGAATTTTGATGAGATTTAGAGCCATAATATTTAGGCTTGATCCATTAACTATGAGGACATGTTTCAATTTATATCATATTATGACAACTTATACGTATAATGGATTATTATGTAAAGGGATAATAGATGACATATCACTTTGGTCAAAGTTTAGTTATTGGCCCACAGCTAGGTGTCCAACCAAAGCTTGGAATTTGTTTGGAGATATCTCATTTATAACTTAGGATTGGCTAAGGAACTTGATTAAAAAGTTCTTGTGGATTGTAGATGTATGAAACATATTTAAAAAGGATATTTATGTAGGCATCTTCTACAATTGTTCCATAATATCAAACATATTTTCTTGGACAATAGGAAATGGCTTATTCCTAGTTAGAATGGTTGGTTAGATCATGGGTAAAGTGGTAGATGGATATGGTATCGGTATGGTAATCCTTGACCACCAAGTTTTGATTGCACAATTAGGATTAGATACAAAACCATTATTGATAATAAATGATGGTAGAGGGGGATCAGATATGATAAGTCTAAGTTACTAGTGTACATGTGCTTGGTCATGAGCTAATGATGAGTTATCAGTATTATGTCCAAAATGGGGAATCCCTACATCTTATTATGCCTATATGTTGTCTAAAATCAAGGAAGGATAAATTACATGGGTTAGCTGGTTAAGATGATTAGCAATAGTCTTGTTTGGTTGGTAATTGGTCTTGGATTAATATAGATGGTATTAACATGACCTTTTTTAATATGTCCTACAACCTTTTTATAGTCATGTGCATCTACATGGTAGGTCTGTTTGGATGTTGGCATCATTATGGCCTTAGTTCCATCCATTTGTTTGACATTATTGGCTCCACTACTAATTTTATTGGTTCTACCTTAGGTATTTATACTATTTCTATTGATTTTTTGCAATTTATTTTTGTTGATGGTTGTTATGTTGGAAAAAGGGGTTTTGATAGTTTCCTAATTTATTATTTGATGTGGAAGATCCATGATATAATGTGATCTCTTCATTTTCCAACATATTCTTGATAAAATGTTTAATTTGCACATAATGTCACAAATTATGGCCATTAACCTGATGATACATAATTCATTTTGCATGTCCCAATCTAGATAGTTAATGCCCTTAGGATAGTGTTTTAGAATAGGCCATTTAATCATATTAGCTATGGTGAGCTTGAAAGCCATTGGATTCAATGGGTTTTTCAACATCACTAAATATGTGATGAGTAGGCATAGTTCTCCTTGGAGGAGGGTTTTTCAAAGGTATATGTTATGGTGTTTTTTGCACTAGTTTAGGATATTACACTTGATACATTTGCTAAATGGGTTGTTGGTGAGGAGTAGCTTGCATTTGTAGGACTGGGTGAGAAGATAGTGTTTACAAAATTTAGATATGTTGTAGCTATGTTAATTTATTCCCCATAACATTCTTGTTGTAATTAAAAGGATTGGGTTTGTCATAATTATTGGCTAGGGTTGGTTGTGATGCTTACACTTGGACTTGGTTCTAATTTTGGCCAGTATTTTAGTTTTAATTTAGGCTCTAATTAGATGTGTTAAGTTTAGTGATCCCTTTGTTAATAAGGAATGTTTCAGTCAACAAACCTTTATCAATGATTTATTTAAAATTATGTGCACATTGTAACTCCAAATGGTAGGATATCTTGCTATGTAAATCTTGGTGAACACAATGTCAAGTTGCTTGTTTGGTGGACTATGGGTAAATCATCTTACAAGCACTCTCCATCATTACAGATAACTTGCAAAGCTTTCACTAACCTTTTATTTATCTTTTACTATATCTACTAATGAAATTTCTTGCTTGAGATTGTAGGAAAAATGTGTCACAAACTTATCTGAAAGATAATCAAAATTAGATACTAAATTCTTGGGTAACATTAGGAAATAATATAATGTTTATCCTACTATGCTTCTTGGAAACAATAGTAAATGGTATATGTCATTATAAGTCACTATCCTAATTGGTACTTGTGGAATAGTGGAAACTCTTGGTTGCACAAATCCCTATTGGGAAGTAGATGCATGTTGGAGATTTGGAATTTGTCACTGACTAATACTTATAGATTTTTTATTAAACATCATTTGGTTTTGCATTAGAATTTTGATCTACAACTAAATATGTATGTTTTCTACTACCTGGTGAGGTGAAACATTGGTTGCCCCCTATTGGGGTCATAAGATGTTTTACCTCTACTACATGGATACATTGGATGGTACCTACTATTGTAGAATGTTATTCATCACCTATTTTGGTGGAGTAACATTCATCACATTTTGTTGAGGTATGGCACTTGTTATGGATTGACTACTTAATCCTTGTTGTTGGGTGCTTGAATAAGAAGTCGGTTGTTAATTAGAGGTAATTATTTGTTGTTGGGAAGTAGAAGTCCCTACCCCTTACATTTGTGGACCATTGATGGTGTTGACTAAATTCCGATATTATTTTTGAATATTTATGTGTGCATTTACACCACTATAGTTTGGATTAGATGTTGTTTGTGCATTGACCACTATGTTTGACTCACTATTCTACGAGGAAGTAGAAGAAACTTCTTTGATAGTTAGGGTATTGAACATGTTTCCAACCAAAGTTTATATGTGTGAAGGGGTCTATACCTTGATTATCTTGGCCTGGAAATTCAATAAAAACTCTTATTAAAGGAGCTATCTCAATAAGAGGAGCATTTAACATGGTGATATTGTTAAAATTATGCAGTAGGTTTACATATGTTTGGTATGTTGTTTGAATCTAAATTAAATAATCATTCATGAGGTATTTTCCTATGACAAGAATACCAGGGTCATAATATGGCATCAACACAATGGCATGAGGGTTACTAAAATAAGCATGTTCATTATTTTAATTATAGGACATGTTGTAAGACCATCTTACTAGCCTTGGCAAGTTTTCACGAGGAAATTCTACTAAAAAATTAGCCCTACCTCTATGGATCTAATTAAGACTTCCTCTTTGTTTTCTAGTAAGTGAGGATAAATAAAGTATGGGTCATAAGTTCATGGAATTATAATGTATTAAGGTTATTTCTAGACCTTTTATGCAACCAAAGATATGCTAACCAAATAATTTGTCTTTTATCTTAGGCCTTGTTCCATGTATGGAGGTGTGCTGACCAAATAATGAGCCAAAGGGTTTTAGATTTGTTCCCCAAATTGAGTGTTTTAAGGTGGATAAGGACCCCCCTAAAAGATAGCATCATCTTCATAAGGTTTTTGAACAAAGTACTATTGTGTGACAACATTTCCATATCATGGATTGTACATGACACCACTACATGTATAGTGAGACATAGTCAAATCAATACATGAATAGTTCATGATAAATGGGTTAGAGTTATACAAGATCTGAAAAATGATATCTAAAAGGACAAAAGGTTCCAACTAGGTCTAACCTGGTCAAAAGGATGAAGCTATATCACCAAAATGGTTTGTAACAAAATTGGTATAAAATAGTATACCATTTAATGTTTAATGTTAAATGTCTCTCACAAACAAGTTCAAGTGGATGAACTACAAATAAAATTACAAACTCTAAGGAAAAAATGTTCCAAATAGGTTTACTCTGAGAAAATAAAGGTTGCAAGGTTTTTTGGCCAAACGCAACATCAAAGCTAGGCCCAAACAAGGCATGTTCTAGGAATCTTGGCCAAATATAATAGCAAAAGCTAGAATTTAAACAAAATGATGACTTACTCTAAAAACTTGAAACACTTTGGCATAGATGAGGCACTTGATTCTAAACATGAACTTAGTCAAATTTGCATGAGACACAAAACAAAAGGTTTTTGGAGATAGACTATTTTCTCCCAAATGGTAGTATAAACAAATAGTTTTTGAATTTAGGTAAAGAATAAACCTAAGTTACACAACATAAAACATAAATACTCATATCTAAGCCTCAATTAGATAAGGCCTAAATATAAATCAATCATTGTTTAGATCTGAACTCATCAAGGTTAATTAAAAACTCAACTTAGGAGGACTAGGTTTTTTTACCAAATAAGCTAGACAAAATTGAATGGCATAATGATACTAGATCAATACCACAAAGGCATACATGGTTCAATTGTGAAACTAATACAAAAGATAAGACAAGTATATGAAACTTTTTTAGCAGTGTAATGACATTATTTCTCTCTAACGATATAAATAATGGTTTATTTAAAAGATTCCAAGGCACAAAGCTTGAAATTATTTGGGTAGCATAATACTACCCATTTTAATCAAGTTACACGCATAATGTTTTTGACACAAGGTTTCTAAGGTAAATTCATGGTGTCAAATGGATTTCATGTTAATTTGGTACACCAAATGAAATTTTTGATTAAGTTTTTTGGCCCCTTGGATTATTTGAAAAACTTGTAAGAATTTGCACAAAACAACTTAAGAAAGAACACCAACTTTCATTTTAAACACTAAAATTGAAATGTTTAAGACTTAACAAATTAATTTCAACGACCAAAATGAAGTGTTTAATAATTAGTCATTCTAGGTTATTTTGAGGCACTTAAATTAAATTTTTAATATTTAACCCTTTTTTATCACCAAAATGAAGTGTTCAAGATTTAGCTAGATTCAGTTTAGACACCCAAAATGAAATGTTCATTAGTCTAAACTTGCAAATTCATGCTTTATTCCTGCCTTGAAATTGATATGTTTAGAGAGTCTAATTATACTTTAAATCACTTTCAATGATGAGAAAACAAGTTTTCAAAACATAGCTCTTAGATTTCCTATTTTAAAAACAAGAGACTGATATCAGTCATCTATCACTGATGCTGGTTACCAAGAAATCAATGCCAGTTGGTAATAATAAATATCGATCGATAGAGATCAAGATCAATTGCCCATGAACCTAAAGGCAAAAACCAAAACAAGATAATTTTTTTAGTAAGCTCAAATCTAGATACAAACTTCTCAAAAGTTGTAATGAGATGATTAGGTATGGAATATAAAGGCCAATAAAACCAAAAAATAACCAATATAAGTTGTATGAAGATTCAAAATGCAATAATTTAAACCATGTTTTCCCATGCACCTTGACCAATAGTAGTCACCTAGAACTGAGATCAGTTAGGCAAAATTGATGATGGTTAGGCAGAGCTAATGCTGATTATGTCTAACCAATGTTGGTCTCTATGTAGATCAAATTTAGCACAAAAAAAATGGAAAAATCAAAACTAAAATTATAATTTTAAAGATATTGAAGCATTTATTTGATAATTGATGAGCTGTATCTTGGTCTCCTTGGTATATGGGGTGATTAGGTTCTTATTGGAATGTCATTTGTGATTAAGGAATCCAATAAGGGAGGTTAGATCAAGTGTTATAACAAGTAACAAAACTTGATTAGAAACACACTAAAAGCTAACACTTACTTTCCTATATCATAGTGGGAGCATAATAAACAAAACCAATGGAAAAAAAACTAAAATTAAAATAATACCAAATTCCTTACCTTCCTTGAATGCTCCAAAAGATTTGTTGTGTGGATTTATTGACTTGTTCTCAAAGATTCTTTGGAAATGTAGCTTGGCTATCTCCTTCTCTCCTTAACACCATGGCTTATGGGTTGATGTTGGATTTGGCTTGTGATTTTGGAATTATAACACTATATATTTCAATATTATTATAAATCCAACATTATTAAATTATTGTATCCAATAGCTCTAAATGAAGAGGTAAATGCATGTATTTATAGGTTTAGAAACTAACCCCAACTCAAAGTGAGCTAAGGTGTAGTTTAAATATGGAATGGGTTCAAACCTAACTTAAGTGAGTTATTTAACCCTAGTAAATTCAAAAGGTGTCAAAACCTCATGATTTAGAATGAATAGGCATGGGGGAGATATTTTAAGATATTTGCAAAGGCTTGACAACTCATAAAATGTAATCATGAAAACCTAGGATATTCTTATTTTTTGAATTTCATTTTTTTAAATTTCATTAATTAATCATGGATAATTCAACCAAGATTTTAATTTGGTTTATAATTTTAATTAATTATGACTCTTATTTTTAACATTTTAAATATTTGATTTAATTTGTGCACTTTCCCCATTTAATAAGTCTATAGGCCCAATTTGCATGTTGTAATGCCATATGATTATTAGAGATGAATGTATGAGAGGTTTTTATTACTTACAATAAGATATCCCAATTAGGGATGTATCAATGGGTTTTTTATCTTTAAAAAGTAATGCACAAGTAAATTTGGGACATTTAGTGATTTCCAGGTTTAATTTCCAATGGTTGGTAGAAATCGGTCTGAAGTCTAGTATGAAGCCATTGATTGCTAGTTTTAGGTGTCAACAAGTGGAAATGTTAGATTAGTGATAATTGTGATTGTCAGATAGGTCTAGATTCATGATATATGATTAGACATAGATGTTTGATTTTAATATTTTAGTTTAATTGATGGTAAGATAGATGATAATATTGAGATGTTGATGATCAATTAGAGGATGTCCTACTATCTTCAAACATCCATATATTCATTATTTATACAACTAGTTTTTGATCATCATAATCCATTCAATAATTTTTAATATATCATAAGGAAATATGTACCATGATATGTTTATATGGCCATTTTAAGATTTTTCTAAAGTGCATCTTATACTGACATAAAAGACATAAATATAAATAATAAAGTTACAAGTAGCATGTATCATAAAGCACCATTGGTATTGGATGGACCAAGATCACACCATTATAATGTAGTATCAAAAAAAAGCATAAGACAAGGTAGAAATACAAAAAATACAAGACAATCAACATAATATTAACTATATAAAAATAATAGTCAAACACATGCATATAATTTCAAAGATACAATGCAAACATACAACCAAGGAGTAAACACATATGTAATTTTAAAATTATGAAGGCATTTATGATTTAGAATTTGTTGCATGGATGTTACATCTTGATTTATCACTAAGATAATTTAACTTATTATCCATGGATTATTATGGTTGTTAAATTGATTAACTACTTTTTAACTACGTTCTAACTCATATTTTGTTATGAGACATTTGTATGTTGTTTTGACTACATAACTTCATTGATATGAAGTAGTTATATTTTATATTATTTACATTATAATCATGCTAATCTATTATTATAACATTATTTTATGATATATATCATGATGTTATGGACTAGCTCCCTTATTATCATGAGTTGGATGCTGGAGAGTTTCATCCCTCAAAGCATGACAGAGGGATAACATCATCAAAGAGTGTGGTGTAGATGGTGGTGTTAGGGGATAACAAAGGGATGGCTAGAACCCATAAACAACCCACATTATATATTACTCAGTTTATGCATAGTTTGAATTATTAGTATTATTACATTTGTTATGTTGTCTACATTTAGATAATTGATTATGCATGTTAGTTGTGTGTTAGCTCAATTTAATGGCTATGTGGAATTAATATTGTATGATTTCATTATGAATATTATATGTAAATTTAGTTTATAATATTTAAATATGATTATGTCATGTTGTTGAATACATGATTATTAATGCTTAAGAGAACATAAAATTTTGTGAATAGTATTTGGTTACTACTGTATATAGACTAACCATCATGTCTTTGTAATGTTTGAGAACATTAGCTAGTTATCTTTATGACATTGGAACATACCATTATGTGTCTTAACACTTTAATATATATATATATATATATATATATATATATATATATATATATATATATATATATATATATATATATATATATATATATATATATATATATATATATATATATATATATCTGTGTGTGTGTCTGTGTGTGTGTGTGTGTATGTATATGTATATATGTGTATATATATATATGTATATATATATATGTATATATATATATATGTATATATATATATATATATATATATATATATATATATATATATATATATATATATATATAAAATTGTGTTATAACAATATAGTCATTATTTCTTACTACATTGTGTTATAATGACTATATAATGTAGTAAGAAATAATGACTATATTGTTATAACACAATTATATATATATATATATATATATATATATATATATATATATATAATGACTATATAATGCAGTAAGAAATAATGACTATATTGTTATAACACAATTATGTTTTGATATAGTAATTATTTGAATTAGCATTTTGGTTAAAAGAATATAACTAAATTTATTTTAGCAACATAGTTATTAATATCATGATATTATTTATTTTTATTAAGTTATTACAAATATTTCATTATGTCCTAGGATTATCCTATGGATTAAACCTAGACATTATTTGGAATGAATAGTCGATAGTGTTGATTTGAAGTGTTAGTTATCACTGACAAATTATGATAAAATTTGACTTTTATAAATTTGATATTCATCCTTGTGATACCAAAAAGAGTCATTAAGGTATTAAAATATTAAAACAATGATTAAGTATTTTTGGTAAGGTTTAAAAATGTTTTTCTTGTGTTCAACTAGGGTTAGCCAAGTAAAGCTGAGAGATTATTGGCTAATGGATTTTTTTGCATGAATGTGATCTTTGAGATTTATGCAATTAGTTGCATGCACTGCATAGAAGAATAAAAAGGGTTGATGGATAGAGGATAGTAAGGGAGTTGGAGAAGAGAATACACAGACAAAGAAGATTTAAAATAGGAGTAAAGAATGAAGAAGGCGAGTATTTAGCTACTTCATATTGTAGATAATAGAAAAATACACACTTATAATTTTTAATGACTAAATGCCTCAAGACCCCATAAAGACCCCATAAACCTTATTAACCCTTAACCAACCCTTCTTAACCTAACCAAATCACTATTCTCCTATTCAAAATTAATATTGGAATGTACTACTCAAAAGTACTATTCACTATGGGACCCACTATCACTATTCATGATGACATGGCATGTGACATGGAAAGTGATATTGCAAGTAACATCCCTTAAAAGTGAGGTGGATTGATGTGGGAGATCATACCCCACTTGGGACCCTTCCCCAAGGTACTTAATGACCTCATTCAAGCATCACAAGGACCCCCCTTGAAATATGAAAAATTTCCACTTGAAATATGGAAAATTTCCCCTTAAGGGGGCATCATTAAGCATTTATTTTTCCTTTACACATGAAAGTGGACTTCAAAATGAGATACCTACATCTTTAGTGCTTTAGGAAAGATAAGGGGCACCCATTTTGAATTTTTAACCCAAATGGGAGACTCACCAACCCAAATAGGTATCCCCACCATCCTAATATTTGAATCCTTCATGTACCACATAACGATTTTTTCCATATTTTATGTGCCATCTCTTCAAGTGCTTGGATGAAGACAAGAAAGGGTGGTAAAAAGACTTTAGCCTCATTTAGACACATGCACATGATTCTCATTCAAAATCAGACTCATATGCAAGGTGGGAGACTCACCAAAATAAATGGGAATCACCACCAACCTCATCTTTGACTCATTCATGCACAAATGGGAAATGGTGCCATACTTTTACTATTCCCTCTTTTGTCATGGTTCTTGACAACAAATGATATAAATACACCCTCTCTTTCACCCAAGGTTTAGTTAGAAGTTAGTATTTGTTATTAAAATATTGTTATAGGTTTTTTAAGGTGGTTATAATTTTATAAGTCATCAATATCTTGAATAAAAAGTGTATGAAGCAATGAAACTCTGCCAAAATTATCAAGGATCTTCAACAAGTTAATCTTTATCAATAAACATCTTCAAGCATTGAGGTAATCTTGTTGTTTAGTTATCCTAATTTATTTATTCCTTTCCCTTTGGCCTTATTATTTCACTCTCTTCCTTCCTTACCCTCTTGTCATTTTATCCTCTTACCCATATCTCTTTTCCCTCTCAATCACCATTTGCCCCTTTGCCCCCTTGGTCTCATTTTGATCATTTGCCCCTTTGCCTCATTGGCCCTCTTTTTGACCATTTATCTCTCTTTTTTTCTTTAACATATATTATTTCACCATCCCAACCATTTACCAACCCAAAAATAATCATTATTTATACCTTGATCAAATCAATTCAAACCAAAAACAACAACTTTGTTTTAACCAATTTTCAGCATTAGGATTATTTAAACTAGTTGCTTTATTTTAGCCATCTAAGAAAAGCATTTAGTTTTTTTATTAATTTTATGTTATTTGATGTTCTTAGTTTCATTTTTATGTATTTTTATTCAAATATTTACATTTTAATTTACGAACCTATGTGTTCAAATAAGGTGGATTGATAGCCTTCTAGAAAGCTTTCACTTCTAAGATCTAGCTCACGCTAGGAAATCCATCCAACCACTTGTCTAAAAAGTAAGTTTTATGGTAGTAATTTCTAATTTAAACTAATTTTTAACTATTAAAAGAGGATTTATCAAAAATTATATATTCTACATGCACTCATTAAACATGTATTCTTCTACACACCCTTCTCCACTAGTTTCTTGTTTTCACACTTAGGAAAAAGCAAAAATTAGAGAGAAACATTTTGGCATGGCCAATGGGACCCTTGATTTTTGTTTAGGTTAATATATATTTTAATACATTTATTTGAATTATTATAATGTCATTTAGCTACAAAATTCCTTTTTGAAATATAAATAATCTTTTTTTCCTTCTAAAAACATAAGTTTAGTCTCTTTTTCTTTCTAAAAATCAGAAAATTAAAATAAAATAAAATAATCATTATTTTTTCTTGCATTTATAAAATAAAAAAGAGAATTCATCATAGGATTATGATTTAATTTTCATGTTCCATTTAGGAACATTTTAGTGGTTTTTGTTTTCATTAAAAAGAAATCAAAGAATTTCCTTTTGATTAAAGTTAACAGCATTCATTGTTTTCTTGTGTTGGTTGGCTCACATTGTTTAATTAATCAAGCACATTAACCATAAAATCAAAAATATTACATTAATAAAATCACTTTCACTAAACATAAAACACACATGAGACAAGACCCAAATAGGATTTCACCACCTAGTAGATCACCTTACCTTTTCCCGATTATTTTACTTGGATTTAATCACTAATGGGATAACCAACTCAGTTCTTTGTCTGAGCATAGACTCTTGAAATTGGTACATATTATTTAAGCACCCACACTAGATAAGATATTATTATGTGAGAGGAGCACACCCCAAGTACTAAACCATGCACTATGACCAATATAGACTTCTATTGAGTGCCTAAATATAGCTTGAAACCAAACATAGACTACCTTGTTTAGGACCTATTCAAAATATATTTATTCTTCACACTTTCTAAGGCATATGCAAAAAGAGATATAATTAAAAATATAATATTTAACATGTCTTATTGTATGCTTTTATTTTCTTGAATCTTTTCTTTTTCTTACTTCTTGTTTGAAGTGTGAGCTTCATTTCTCTCCATTCTTCACATAGTCTTTACTAGACTAAAAATTGAATAATCAAACCAATCAAGAACCTATTTTCTAATACCTCATCTTCACTACCTTTTTCAGTGGATAGCTTTCCTATTTTTTCACCTAGATATCCTAACTTTTCTAGGATCTCAGAGAAGAATCCTTTTTCCTTAAAGTGGTGCCGTGCATTTCAAGCCACTTATGCTTCCTTCCTTACCAACAATATATCCAACCTTGTCTACAACCAACCCAATCCTATATACAACAAACCCAAAAATGTATATAACCAAGCCAAACCTATCTATAATTAACCTATCCTTACATATAACTCATCAAATTCCAACTTTGACCAACCCACAAGTTATCAACCTTCACCTGAACTACCACCTGAGTTTGTTGTAATGATAAAAAAATTGGATAGATAGATTAGATTCAAAACTTAGGCCATCTATTTTATGTATCTATGATCAATAAAACCTTAATTACAACTAACTAATGGTCTATCATCAACCATTTAATTATTATCATGCCCAACAAATAACCTATCAACATCTATTATCTCAATCACCACAACCTTGTCAAAGCTTAG
Organism: Torreya grandis; assembly: GCA_037957365.1. NCBI lineage: Eukaryota > Viridiplantae > Streptophyta > Pinopsida > Cupressales > Taxaceae > Torreya > Torreya grandis. The sequence goes on from JARHVA010005299.1 coordinate 784,319, forward strand.
GCCATTTCCCCCAACCATCATATCAACCTCAACCCACCTTGTTAACCCAATCAATTTCATCACCGTTAATTGAGAAACAAACCTATAAATCAACCTACCAACCCAACTAGCTTGTTAACATAACACACCAACTAGCCTCTTCAAGCTAACCAAATAACTTACAAATAGTTTCACACCCTAATGTGATAACTAAGACATTGGCACAACCTCTTATGGTGCTTAGTAAACCTACAACTAAAGAAACTATAATAACACCAACCTTGACCAATGTACTTGTTGACCAAGTAGAACCTTTACAAATTTCCTTACAAACCACAATTAAGGAAACCAAAAAATCTTTTCCACTTCCCAATTTAGTCAATCAAAGTCAACTAAATTCATCTCACACTTATGAGGTGCACACAATCAATTTTGTTATTGATAAACCTATTGCTACTTCTTCTTCCACCCCACTCATTAAATTAGGGGAATAACTTACCATTCCTTTGGACAACCCACCAAAGGAATCAACCAATTCCTTCCTTTCACTTGATAGGATTACACCTTCTTTCCCCACCATAGACTCACCTACCCTTCCTATGGAAATCAATTCTTTAGAAGAGGTCACATTATCTAACCCATCCATGGAAGAAACATTTTGTCTAAATTTTTAACCTTCCACAAAAAACATAGATGGTGAAACCATTTCCTCTTCTCTACCTAAGGTTTTAATCTTTGAAATCAATGATCAAGGAACTAGATCTATCAATAAGTCCATTTCTAGGCTAGTGCAAAGCCTAGATTTCACTTATCAACCCAATCTTTATAAAGCCACTTTCTGGCATCATCTTGGCCTCCCTTATCAAAATAAACAAGAACCATTAACTTCACTTGAATCCACCGTAAAACCTATCACTACCTAAACCCCATCCTCAAATACTCCATCCTCGAAAACCATAGGGGAACCATCCAACCCACTTCCATATAAATTTTTTAAATATCCTTACACCTCTTTGACTAAACCCATCAAGAATCTAGGAATACTTCCTATTCCTAGCATAGATCACCAATCTTTGAAATTAGACTTAACTCCATCAAGTCCATCAAATAAAACTTTGACTAAACATATTAAAATGGTGGAATATCTTAAACCATCTTGAAATAGACCCATGCCCCCACCTTCACTTAAATATTATACTTCCAAACCATCCAAGCAACCCCAACCTAACCAATCTACTAAAACCATTCCATAACCAACAACTTCTAGGGTTATGCCTACTTTGAAGAAGGCTATCACTACAAATCCTAAAAAACCATCACCCCTAATGCCTTTACTTGAGTCCTATCAAGCCATTTTACAAAGGTTGTTTCAAACATCCTCCTTAGCCTTACCACCTCTTTAATGTTTCCAACTTGTCAATGAATTTAACCTTTCATGTCCTCAACCAAAATGGTTTAATGTCAGCATAGTATTTGCATACCATAGGACACTTGGACATGACATAGAGAGTTACAAATCTCTCTAATCAATCATCCATAACTTATATGAGGATAATTTTTTATCGAATTAATCTCCTTTAACCAAGCCAACCAAACCTAACCAACAAACAAAAACTACCCCACCACCCATAACTTTTACAATTAAAAATAATTTTAGGAAGGCTCCCAAAAAAAAAAACCTATCACCTCTAACACCGTTGAATGAATATTTTTCAACCATTTTACAAATGTTATTGTAAACCTCTTCATTAACCTTGGTATGTATCAAACATTTTTACCCTCTCAAAACTTTTGACCCTTCACACCCAGAACTATCATGGTACAATGATCACCATGTGTTCTCTTACCATAAGATACTTGTCCATGATATATAGCACTATAAGGTGCTTAAAACCATTATCCACTAGTTATATGACAAGGATAATGTGTTATAAAATGAACCTCCTTTGATCCCATTACCAACCAAACCATCAACCACACCTACCCAACACTTGCATATTCCCCCATTCTCACCTATAAGTGAGGAAGAACTGAAGTAAAAAGCTAAACCAACACTTCCTTTTATCTACACCATCCATAGGGTTACCTACTCTTGGGTCCAACAAAAGGATTAAGGAAAGGCTAATGTGTCCATTCCATGGACATACCCTTCAAACCCTCAAAATTCTAACCAAACCCAACAACAAACACCTTCACATTGGGATCTTTTTCCCACCCATGCAAAGAGTAAATTGGGGAACATTTCTTCCATAAGGATTTATCCATTTATTAAATTCAACCATACCTTAACCATTAAATAAACTAACCCTTGGATTTTTTTCCTCAACCTCTCAACCAAACCTATCCATCAACCCAAATTGAACAAAGTGGCATATAAAATCAGGGAAACCCATTTGGACACCACCTAACCTATTTGGGATTCAAATTCTCCCATCGAATAATTAGATATTATCCTTATCCATTAAACTTAACCAACCTTACCTCAAACCTTGAGAATTCAATATCTAATACCTCATCCTAAAGGAAAACCAACATGTGACTAGTATGGAGAAGAGTAAATAAGGCAAGTTTGGTTTCAATTGGATTGGACACTACATCGTTAGACATAAGTACTGATTAGGAGATTATCATTTGTCCTCTCTTGAAGGAAAACTAGAACCTAAGCCTCTTAATGCTTCACATCTACATCCATTTTTTTGTTAAAGAAGGATCAAGCTCACTCCTTTTGTCTAACTTAAGCTCATCCCTTGATTATGAGATTTTGAGGACAATTGATTACAATATATAACCATGTCATTAACCATCATAGTCATAGCCTAATCTTAAATTTGGGTAATTGCTTTACCCATAGCATAGTTCTCATGGACACTTTTTATCTCTAACAAGATGGAATCCCATTGTCATTGTCTCTAAAAAAAAAACCATACCTTTTCATATCATTAACCTTCATGTGTTAAAATTTTTTCCCTTGTAAAGGTAAACCTCCAAACCTAATTAGACCTATCCATGTCTAAAAAAATCACATCCAAAAATAATTTGAATACCAAAATATTATTTGGGTCAATATCTTATGTATTACAAAGTGCTCCCTTGAAGGACAACTACCCAAAAACAAAATAAAAATTTCCAAATATAAGGTAGACTTCTCCCTTGAAGGACAACTATCAAGAGAATTAAATAAATCGATTAAAGTTAGACCAATCCCTTAAAGGATGGCTAAGTTAACTTTATCAAAAGAGGATAAATTCATTATAAGTTTCCTACATCGATTAGCTTCCCATATATAGCAATAAAGGAAAATAACCACTATCAAAAAAAAAGAAAATTATAAATAGTCTTGAAAGCCACAATCAACTGTCAAAAAGCATAAGTTGGAAGATGAAATCAACTTTCATATATAGACTTCCCACATTGATCAGTCTACATCTAGCATATGACATGGACTTATCTATTACCATTCTTAGGTCACATATATAAGGGGAGAACTAATTCACATAAGGTTATCATACATATCACCAATTACACTTCACACCACCTATCACCCATCTTCCCTTTATACTATCTATAAATCAAGGGATTTAGAGCTTACTTGACACCCTATAGTCAATAACCTTTTTTATCGACTAACGATTACTCATGCACAATGTTTGAAGGGCTTATATTATTTAAGTTGATCCAACTTTAGGTCTATTTTATATCATTTAAAAAAATAAAGAATCTTTCCCTATTCTTAATGTGCTTGGTTGATGTTTTCATAATGACTTTTACCATCTAGTGTTGCAACAAAAATAATCATTCTTTTTATATTAAGCGAGATTACAACAATAATAACCATACCAATCATAACCATAACCATAAAATTCATAAGTATCCACACAACCTTAAGCGTGATAACATTCAACTAGTGACATCCAACACATTTTGTACATAACAAATTGTGAAATATTTTATTTAGGGTACGAGGAGTCATATGGCACATACAAAGTCATCAGACTATCCACACTTAACCTAAGGCCCCTACATATATTATTTTCTTACCTAATCATTAGGTTGATTTTTTGGTGACTCTAGAATTGTTTTCATATATCCTTCTTCTTGATTGCTACCTAAACTAACATCCATAAAATTCCCTATCTCAATAGTTACTAAAGGGTGTACTCTATTCTCCTCTTTCACATTCATCCCCATAGGGTGAGACTCATATTACATTATAGGTATTTCAACATACTCATCTATCATAGCCATTACATCCCTTTGCTTTAGTTTTTCTAATCACATAGGTACCATCAATTATTGCCTCAGTGCACATCCCCTTGGATAGTGAGATTTTCTTCCATAGACAAGCCGACAGACATGTTCTCTAGCCCTACATCTTATGCAGTGAAATTGTCACCATTTTCATTACTATAGAGGTATTATTATAGGCTCAAGCTTGGGTTGTGGGTGCCTTTCCTCTTGTTTTTGATCTAAAAGTACTTCTATTATCACCATTACATGTTTTAGTATCTAATAGATCCATATATTTACCATATTGATTATCTCAAATAATGAGATTTGTTGATTATCTCTACCATTGTTCCTATTTTTCAACATCTTCAATATTATGTAGTTATTTACACTCTCTATGACCTACAAAAACAAATAACTCAATGATAGACATTCATTCTTATCATCATTCTTTAAATAGAATACTTAACCATTCTTTCTCACTGACATGATTCCCCATTCCATCGATGGGGAAGGTCATATGGTATCATTAATTTCCTTGAATAGGCTTCCCACTTAAAATGGTCAGTCTACTTGCCTTTTGTGTAGACATGTACCCCTCGATCCACCTAACTATTTCAATAAAGTTATAATGTGCTATCATGATTTCCCTTTGTCACCCTTATCATCTAATCCACATCTGATGTCTGATTATTTTACATCTTATGATATTTATGGGCCTGATCATTATCACCTTTACCTTGATTGATGTAAATTAGATTCTAGCCATGTGCCACCATAATGGTCATGCCTCTAAAACCACAATTATTACTAGTAATGGTAGCTTCTAAAATCTTACCACTGTAAAAACTCTTCCATTCGAGGTAGGCTACCAAGAATTCAAAAATATGCATTAACCTTCCTATCCCCTCTACCCTCCTATTACTACCAACCCATTACCATAGGCTCTGAACATCAAACCCTAATCATTGGCAGTACTTGCTCAAACATGGTAGTATTTTCTTTTGAGCCAACTAAAATTTCATCCATAGTCAGTGAATGATCTCCTTCTCCAACTATGTAACCATTCTCCTAGGCCATGTATCTTATTGTTGGTTAATCTTGACCTAGTAGAACCCTAAGTCATTAGTTTAAAGGAATTGGGATAGAAGATGAAGAAATGGATACCTTTCATATAGCCTACCCATGTAGCTCTTGGGTCAGGCATAATCCATCCTCTATCATTCACCACCCTACCAATTTTCTACCTTCTATAATCTACTTGACCATCAAATAAATTCTTTGTAGGTCATCACTTCGCTATTGGTCTTAAAATTTATCTCATAGTGATGATGACCTTTCACCAACATGAATATGTAGATCTTGATAGACACTCACCTCCTAAAACTTAGGTCATAGGGATAGTTACTAGCACTATTTTTATACCTTCTCATAATTTTAGAAAGTGAAACCTCCTTATAATGATACCGGTTATTTGGATTAGCTCCATTCAACATCATTTATGGTGCTTAGCATTGTGTTCCCTTCTTATTTATCCTACCTTACCCATACATGTCTCTTATCCTATTAAATGTGGGATCATTATGGTAACTATTCACCAATATACACCATATGATTTCACCATCACCTTCACCAAAACCCAAAAGCATTTTCTTACAAACCTTCTCCATCAACCCAAACCAACCCATGTGGTCCATCGAATTGGGGCAGCCAATTTGAACACCACTCACCCAATCCTTGTTGAACTACATTAACCTAATGTTCACAAACTATGCAAGCACTACTTCACTTCTAAGGGAAACTCAGCTAGTAATCATTAATTCCCATCCCCTTTTTAATATTACTCATTTCCATCACTAACATCACCCTCTTGCTGGCGGCAACCACTGCTTAGGATACTATTATGAAAGGAAAAGAAACTATGAAAATGATATTAGAACTGGATGAATAATCTGGTTCCTCTTGTTGGTTTAGAAACTAGTCTTGTTCTTTGTTTTCTTTTTGTAATCCTTTGCCTTTGGTTTAACCAGATCTTTATTAAATTTGGGTTTTGACCAAAAGTCTTTCTGGTGGTTTTAGGTCCATTAAAAACCTATTTTTGCTACTTCCTTATCATAGTTTTTAGGCTTTGCCTATGGTCTTGGCTGATCTTTCTTTCTTTCCTTGTAATAGGGTTTCGAGGCCCCTTCAAAACCTGCAATCTAAAACATCACCCTCTTGCTTAGGGAATCCTGCATTAAGGAAGCTTTGAATTATTTCTTAAGCATCTTTATGTTTTAACACCATCTAATACTTCCTCTTAGTTTTTCCTAAATTGATGGGAAAACTACATTGGCCTAAGGTCATTTTGGACTATGTAGGCAATGCTCAATTACTAAGGTCAGCTCAGTCACATCCTTTATTTTTTTCCCTCCTAAAATCTCTTCCTCCACTTACCTACCTATCCTCTCACCATCTCCCTCCCTTCAGCTTCTCAATATCTTTTAACCACTTTTTTAGCTTGTCAATCTCTTTTAACACAAAGGTTGATAGCCTTCCTCCTTTGCCCCTCTTATCTCCCATAAAACCACCACCTACTCTACCTCATTAACCTCCCCATCACCTTTCCTTGTGCATACTTCACATCTCACTCCCTCACCCATTTTTCATGTTTTTGGTCTCTCTTTCCACTTATTACCAACCTTGTCCTTTATCCCGTTCAACTTGTTTCACCATCCTTATCATCTCACCTTGTCCTTGGATATTTATCATACACTCTTTATCAATATATTTTCCTCACCAATTCCACATCATAATACACATCTTTCAAGATTTCTATTTCTTCTATTGCTACACTTTCTCTTTACGTGTACCACCACAATTTGCCATTTTGTCACTCTTTATACCATACCCATTTTTCATTCCTCTTGTTTGCTTTTTTTCCATCCTTTGATCCTTTTTGTCTTAATTTTTTTCCTCCACAACTAGCTTTTACCTAGTTATTCATCCTTTGAGAAGCCTTCAATAATTTCCTCTTTTCTTCTTCTTAGTTTTTTCCTTTTGCCTTTTGCATTCCCCTTTTCCTCTTTTCATCTTAGTACTCACTTGTCTTTTACATAAGTGTGAGTATCCTTAATATTTATCCCTACTTAAATTCTTCCTTTTTATTCTTATCATACCTAATATTCATCCCTAATCTTTATCTCATGCCCATTTATTGTGTTTCCTTATTTATTCACTACATCACCCCTTTTCGGCTCATCAGCCTCTTCTAACAAGCTAATTAATGAATACCTTATCTCTTTATCTTATTATTCAACCATCCTTCACTTCTCCTTGTTTCTCTTAACCCATTTTCCATTTTCCATCTTGTTCTCATCTCCAAAAGCACCATCTTCTTTACTTTGTTACCTATCATCATCCATGCTTACTTGATAGAGATACGACCTGCTTCTTCACTCTCCTATAATCTTTTTTGTGTCCTTATTTTACTTATTTTTTCTTTTATTTCCTTTCTTCCATTTATTTCCTTGTTTTTTTCCATCACCAAATTATTTTCTCCTTGGTCTATTTTTAGACTTATTTTCAAACCCTTCATGGCCTCCTATATTTCCCATCCTCCCCTTACCCTTTATGTTCATTACACTTCTCTCCCATCCTTTTCAATTCTCTACTCTATAATTCTTTAGTACATCCCTCACCCACCCATCTTCTACCTCTTATTTTTCTTCTCTTTTCTCTATTTCATTTCATTTTTTGGTGTTCCTTGATGACATTCCTTGTTCTTCTTGACCTTCCTTTATATATATATATATATATATATATATATATATATATATATATATATATATATATATATATATATATATATATATATATATATATATATATCCATGCATGGCTCCTTATATCCTTCTCCACTTTCATATTTATTTATGACCTCATTATTTTCTCTACCTATCTCTTCATCCATATCCTATTATGCCTTCACCTCATC
>JARHVA010005299.1:797500-840000 GCA_037957365.1 Torreya grandis
ATTAGGGGTATAAAATTAATTAATTTGTAATCTAAGGAAATGAATGAATTGATATATATAGACACACACACACACACACACGCACACGCACACGCACACGCACACGCGCGCGCGCACACACACACACACACACACACACACACACACACACACACACACACACACACACACACACACACACACACACACACACACACACACACACACACACACACACACACACACACACACACACACACACACACACACACACACAAACACAATCACACACACACACACACACACACACACACACACACACACACACACACACACAAACACAATCACACACACACACACACACACACACACACACACACACACACACACACACACACACACACATATTCTTTGTTTAGTGATATAAATAAATATAACATTGAACTATGTCTATTCATTTCTCATTAAAATAGTGAAAACATATGTATGATATGTGTTACATCAATGGGTAAAGGAATTTATAAGGGAATTCTAGATATTGTTTGTTCAAATAATGTTTAGGACTCTGATATGTTTATATAAATGTGTGAAGTGTGTGTAATATGTTGATCAAATAGTGAGAATGCATATATATGAATTGTGTGTATATATATCATCTTAAATAGTTATCTAATACATGTTTGAGCTATGGGTATATACTTATAAATTTAGTGTGAAATCTAAGCATGTGTTATGAGAGAAAGCTATTATTAAATTTTAGGTATTCGATAGTGTATACCCGTAGTGGTTTTACCATCATTTTGTTATTTATTAAGTTGTGATCTTGTATTCATATTATTTCAATAGTGAGACTTATGTTTGGATGTTTGGTTCGAAGTCTATATGAGAATCAATAATGTATATATATGGATACAAGTTATTATTGTAATTAGTAATTCAACAAGATAGAATTAGGAATAATACATAATATGATATGTTTAAACTGAGGATAGACTATATAACATTAAATGCTTCTAAATATTATGCAATGGTCATACGGTTTAACATGAATTTTAGTTAAACTTGAGATGATGCTTGAGAATCTCTAAATGGTACATGAACCTAATGACCAAAATAGGGGAAAATATGGGTTAGAAATGTGGTGACCCTATGTTAGATACTTGATTGATATTTTGGAAATAGTTAAATTAATTAGTTGTTTAAATTAAATTAAGTTCTTATTTGAAAATAAAAGTTACTATTAGTATGACAAGACATTAATTTGTACTAAAAACATATATATTGTGTGGTCCTTATTATGCATGTATAAATATATAAAATATATCTTTATGAGGACTTAGGTTCTCATATACATATATGGCATGTATTAATGCATTGAGATGTGTATATTTATAGTCTAATTGATTATTAAAAGTAAGTCATATATTCCTAAGGGATAGGACACTATGAATATATGCATATTATCTTTAGGACATACAACATTTAGTATAAATAAAAGATTGTGTTTCATATGATTTTGGTTATGAGGTGTTTGATCTATGAAATTATTATGAGGAGTAGTTATTTATATTAAGTATTTTGTACAAAAAAATAATGGTCTATGATATGTTGTCTGTCATAGAATGTACTAAATTTGAATTTACTTACCAAAATTAGAAACACGTTGTCTAATTACATATATTATAACCAGTTGGTATAAAATTTACTTGTTATGGTTATTATTTATGGGATAGATAATATAGTAGAGATTCATTCATACATTTGACAGACTAAATGTATGTATTTTGTTTATTCTTATAGATAACATGTTTTATGTCTACTCTTAGTAAGTAATATATATGAATCTACTTGTTATATATATTAACCAGATCTTATATTTTTGGTACTAATTAAGTAGTGAGATGGACCTCACTAGCTTCCTTAGCATCACCAATGCTAAATGACGGTAATTTGATCAAGTGGTATGCATAAATTTAACTGATCTTAAAAATTAGTAACTATTAAAAACATTAGCCAAAGTAATGTTTGGTTAAACATTATCATTTCATATGTATGATTTACATGTTTGTGTGATATCATGTTATAACATATTTTTTTATGGTACATATAATGTTTTTAGAAATCTTATAGCACATATGCACTAGATTGTCTCTTTGGATCCCTGCACCATCACTATCTACCCATTGATAAAGAGAGGGCCATTCCCTAATAGGGATCAATGGTTCATGTTTGGTGTATAAAATTTCTTAGATGATGCTCTCCCTCTACAAAATAGTACTTATTTATATACTACACTTGAGATTACCATACATACTAGAGTTTGGGTAACTCATGCTCTGTGAAGCCTTGCATCTTGTATCTTGTATTGTATTTACTACTAATAAAACATTATTATTAATGAATTTTAATTATTTACTTAGTTGTAAATTGATAGTAGTGGTTGTATTATTTTACTACCCATGGCTGAAAATTTGTAATTACTTTCTATATTTAGTTATGTATTGTTTCTTATGATGATACTGATTAGTAATAAATAGATGTCACATGTTTATTATATAAGTTAACATACTTGGTGTGTTAGACTTATATAACTTGTTAGACTCTTGAGGTGAAATATAATGAAAGAATACATAGATTTAAATTTTAAAAATTATCATGTTATTCTAAGTAAATACTAGTGGGGATGTTACATGTGGTATTAGAGCTATGGATTGAACTCTAAGAATTAATGACTCCTGTAACATATTCATATGATTTTATTTATTAGAAAGGATATGGTGTGAGATATAGTATTTGATGATGGCCCATTAGATGGAAATAACAAAAATATTTTATTTTATCCTAACCAATTTACCATTGAGCAAATAATAAAGTTGGATAAAATTTTTACAACAATAAATGAGACTAAGGACCAAATTGTAGCCCTAGAACAAGAAATTCATGAAAACAATGAGGAAGACCAATAGGATATTTTTTAAGAGGATATTAATGAGTAGTAAATATGTTAATAAAAAATACATGAGGAAGTGCCTTAAGATGTGAGAGGATGTGGAGCTGTAGAATAGGCTAGGGACATGAAAAAGGTGAATCCACCTATGTCTGATGGAAGTGTTATGGGTGATAGAGCTAAAGAATGGTTGAATAATATGGAGAAGTATTTATAGACTCAAAACTACTTTGAGGTCACCAAATTAGTTTGGGGATCTTATTATTTGGCTAGTGAAACAACTACATGTGGGCCAATAAGAAGTTGAAAATGAATATTAACTCAACCACCACTAGATGGGAGCAACTTGTGACATTGTTCATATAATAGTGGTTTGAATAGTTATATTTTAACCAAAATCTTACATATTTTTAAAATCTAAATCAAGGAGACCTATCGATGAATGAATACTAAGAATAGATTACCAAGATTCTAAAATGTATACCTCAATATTAGACAAATGAGAGGTTTAAAATTATAAATTTCATTATGGGATTAAAAACCTAAATTGGTGAATATGTGGATCTTCATGGGCCATCTACCATGGATAAAGTATTCAAGAAGGCAGTCAAGTAGGAACAGAAGTTTGAATCTCTTTCTCAAATCAAAGATAGGCTTAAGAAAAAAAATTAAGCTCTAAAAAAAAAATTAAAAATAGGAATTGGAAGTAGAGGAGTGGAGACTCCAAGAGTTAGTTTAAGAACCAAAATTATAGATTTAATAGTGGTGCAGGTAAGTAGAAAATGGATAATGATTTCAAAGGTAGTTTTAAAGGAAACCAATAGTTTGACAGGAAGTTTCCAATTAGAGGTTTCTTCATTTGTGGAAGTGACCATTTTTTGCATTAATGTACCTAGGATAAATTGAGGAACAAAGGTTCTACACATCATCAAGGAAATTTTGAGTGGCATATTCACATGATAGTTAATAATCAACAAGCTAAATTATAAGCTTCACCCATAAAACTATCAGGTATTTTTCTAAACATCTAGTTTCTATTTTGATAGATATTAAGGCTATATAATGTTTTATAGCTCCTAGAACTCTAAATAAATTATCTAATAAAGCTAGAGTAATGGAAAATTCATGGTCAGTATAATATGGGAATGAGTTAAATGTCAAAGTTGACAAGTGTTTAGTTGAATTTGAGATTAGATTACCCAAATTCACAATAGTAGTGGATCTTTATGTAGCACTACTAGGGTCATATTACATGATCCTAGGATTCAATTGCCTTGTGAAACATAAAGCCAAGGTTCAATGATACTAGAATATGGTTGATTGTCTAATTCATTTTAGAAAGTAAACATAAATTCAAGGAAATAAAAGAGAGTTGAGGCTTAGGTAGATTTTTCCAATACAACTTAAGAAGGCTCAAGGAAAAGGATGCCAAGAATTTATTATCAAGATAAATGAAATGGAAGAATCTATGGAACCATCCCTTGAAGATTATCCATTATTTAGGAATTTTCATCATGTGTTTTTAGATAAATTTCTAGGATTGCCTCCTAAACATGAGTTTGATTTCTCTATCGATATCATACTTGGATCAAAACCACAATTTAAAGCACCTTATAGGATGACAATCATTGAATTGGTTTAATTGAAGGCTTAACTCTAAGAATTACTAGAAAAAGGGTTGATCAAGCTAATTATGTCGCCATGGATTGCACCATTTATCTTCATCAAGAAGAAGGATTGTACTATTGAGCTTTGTATTGATTATAAAATTTTGAATAAGGAAACAATCAAAAATAACTATTTACTATCTCAAATAGATTATCTTTTTGATCAAATACGAGGGATAATGATCTTCTCTAACATTTATTTTAGACAAGGATATCATCATCTAATTTAATATGTTGATATTCCAAAGATAGTGTTTAGAACTTGATATAGGCACCATGCAATTATAATATTACCATTTGGGTTGACAAATGCTCTTACAATGTTTATGAATCTCATGAATAGTGTGCTCAAAGATTATCTAGGTCATTTTATTTTGGTCTTTCTAGATGACACTATTATATATATATTCTAAGGATAAATAATAACATATTCAACATCTAAAACTATTTTTGTAATGTTTATGGAAGCACAAGTTGTATGGCAAGTTGTCCAAGTATGCATTTTTCCAAAAGAGAGTGCAATATCTATGACATATTGTCTCTATGGATGGTATTTTATTATATCTAGCAAAGATAAGATCCATTATCAAGTGGAAAACACAAATAATGTCCATAACATAAGAAGTTTCATGGGATTATAGGGTTATTATAAGAAGTTTATTCTAATTTTTGCCAAGATAGCTAATCTAATTACCTTTCTACAGTGTAAAAATGAAAGTTTCATCTAGTGAGATAAGTGTGAAGTATATTTTCATGAATTGAAAATAAATCTTACTTCAACTTTAGTGTTAATAGTTCCTAACCCCAATCGTTATATTTTAGTGATCATAGATGCATATGGGAATCAACTAGGGGGAGTCCTTATGCAAAATGGTATAGTGGTATCCTATGAATCAAAGAAGCTAAAGCCTTATGAGGTGAACTATGCCCGTCATAGCCTAGAACTCGTATCAATTATACATGCTTTGTAAGTTTGAAGGCATTATTTATTGGGGAAACCATTTAAGCTCAAGACTGACAACTTTGGACTCAAGTACACATTTACCCAACTAAATCTAAATGCTCATTAGTGGTACTAGTTAGATTTATTGTATAATTCTAATTTTCATATCAACTATATAAAAGGCAAGGAAAATAGATTAGTTGATGCCTTAAGTTTTATGAGGTACATAGTAGTCATGGTTACTATCAGGAGTGATTTCAGGAATCAAGTGATTAATTTTTTTTCCAAGAAATGAATTTTATGATCAAGTTAGGAAATTGCTATCTAAGAATGCTCAAAATCCTAAATATAAAGGATACACAATATAAAATGATGGTCTCTTTTGATACAATGGTAGGATTTATGTGATAGATAGATAAAATATGAGGAGAACCATGCTAAATTAACTACATAATGTCTTATATTCAATACATATAAGAGTAAACAAGCTCATGGCAGAGCTTAGACCACTTTATTTATAGAAGGGAATCAAGAAAGATGCAACAAACATTATGTCATGTTGTCTAGAATGTCAGTGTGTGAAAGATGAACATGTGCATCTAGATTGATTGTTTTATCCACATGATATACATAATGGAAGTCGTAGGTGATTATTGTGATCAAGAAATTTGAAAAAGAGAGTATTTTCAATCAAGTATTAGTCCATAAAACTATGAAATCAATACACTAACATACTAACATCTCTCAGCCTAGATCTTAGGGGGAGCTTAATGAACAAACAATAATTGAAAAACCAACTAAAATGTAAAGAACAACAATCTTTACCTTCTTTGAGAGCTCTAAATTATTTCTCATTTGGCTTGCTCAACTTATGTATAAGACGTCTTCATCAATGACACATGACTAACATCATCTCCTCTATGCACCATTGTTGAATTCTTGGCTTGATTGATATGGCTTGGCTCAATTTTGATATTATAACACTAGGATTTTAGATTCATGAATCTATTCCTTCATTATAACTCTACTTTTATTGATCTCCCTAAATGAAGAGCTCTGAGCTTACTTTTATAGAATTTCAAATCCTTTAAAATGGGTTAAACCTGAATATGGTTATTTTTATTAATTTTGATTGAGTTTGGCATATTCTTAGGATATTCTTTTATATATTTTCCTAAAGTGACAACTGACAAATATAATCAGTGTGTTCTAGGATTTTCTAAGATGCTCTTGAATTTCCTTTTTAGTAATTGATTTAGTTGATTTATTAGCTCATGGTTGAACTCAATTAGGATTTGAAATTGATTTAACTTACTAATTGATTTTGACTAGGATTCACAAGTTAATTAATTATTTTTAGGCATTTGATCATTTATTTGATTTTGATTAATTTAATGTGTATATTTGTCTTGTTTAATAAATTTATTAGGTCAAATTGATTTAATTCAAGGTTATAAATCCAAATTTGAGAGTAATATAAATTATTAGGTTAATTGTTCGATGATTGGTAAGAATTGGTTTAATAGTCTGATACAAAGCCATTGGTGGCCAAATTTATATGTCTATAGTTTTCCCCTATTTGGGAAGATGTTGCAAGCCATAAGCATATTAAATATATTTTTAAAGAATAAAATGGTTCTTTATGCTTACAAATGCAATGGTAATTATTGAACTATAGTTGTCCCTTGGAGGGAGTAGTTAGCAAGTGGTTTAGTAAATGGTCCCTCGAAAGAAAGAAGTGAAATGAGAAGACCAAACAAATGAAGATTATGGGGTGAAAACATAAGGATTTACCTAAATTTGGGAAAAATCATTGAGAAATGTAGGTGAGACAGTGTAAAATGATTTTCCCAAAGGTTGTTATAAGCATTATACCCTGATAGTGGCAATGTGGTATAACACAATGATTTACCCTAGCAGGTGATATGATCATTGAGAAGATGTAGTTACCCTAGTTAAGACAAATAAACAAGAATGAAATTTTTTTGATAACACAATGATTTACCTTAGTAGGTGATATAATCATTGAGAATGCATGTGGGATGGTGTACAGTGCTAATATAATATACCTTGATTAAGAAAATATGATTGATGGATGATGATTGATAAGTTGATATAGAGGATAAAGATGAATTAGGGCAACCTGCTAGTAGGGGGATGTTCATCTAAAATGACAAAGGTTGAAAATATTTTATTATTTAATTAATCTATTTGGGATATGATTGGGTATTAGATTGGGATTATTTCTGATGTCAGTGCCAAAGAGATGGTGATGTTGTAGACCTCTCGAAGATAAATTTTGTTTTAGTATTTGATGGTAGGCCTCATGATAGAAAACCATGGGGGTTTGTATAAAATATGTACAAAAAATGAGTCTCAATACATGATACTCAATTTAAAATAATTTCACTGATGATAAAAACTATGAATATATTGTAGATGTTTGAATATGGATAGATTCAAAAATAATGTGCAAGGAATCACCCAATGAACACACATAGATTGAATCGAGGCCATAGTGATGAAATCAAAAAAATAAATAAAGAAACAAACATAAATCACTCAAATAAAAAAACAACTAGAAAAGAATAAACATCTTGAAAGTTAAATAAAAATAAAGCATCCTAAAAATGACCTTGCCCTAGTATAGTAGATCAAGGATGAGGAACTCGGCTTAGATAGGATAAAAGTTTTTGGATTTTAAAATGTTATAAATATTATTGTATTTTTGAGGTATATTAACTTCTTAGAGAATGACAAGATACTTACTCAAAAAATAATAAGAGTGTTGGCTTAGGTTGCTCATAAAATGATGAGAGCGTATGGCCAAGGGGAATTGAAATAGGATAAAAAATGAAAGATATCTTACCAGATTGATCACTACACTACATTCATAGACTATAAATATAAATATGAATTCTATTGATTATTAAAACTTGAATGAAATCCCCTCACAAAAAGTGTGAGAAGAACCAAAGTAACCAAAATTAAAATAATATTGGATAGGATGACTAAAAAGAGGCCTTGGTCTAGATAGGAATGATATGATAGAATAATGATTGATTAGGATAATGATTAGTTTGATAGATTAGATACAATGGTAAGAGGTTTTCCCCAAAGTGATATGGTGAATGGTTATGATATGTGACAATGATAAAGGATTGATAACTTGATATGATATGGTACATGTTTGATTCTGACTTAAAAAAGATAAATGATTATATTTTTCTTACTAAAGTGGAGATGCATGTCTTGATCAACAAATGATACAACCAAAATAATCAACAATGAAAATAGCTAGCCTACATCTCATTTGAATAGTTTTTCTATCAAGAACTACCTAGATATTTCAATTCCAAGAATGTTGTATTATTCATTGGTCATTGATTTTATTTCTTTCAAGCATCAAGATAAGGTATCTTTGTAGTCTTATGTAAAGGAAAGTGTGGCCATGGATGGTAAAGATGGATAAATGTTGGATGGTAGGTTTGATTAGAAAATGCAATGATGGAGGATAATGGAATGAATAATGGTTGGAAAAAAATAAAGATCAATATTTTTAGGCACACACAGTGTTGTTATTTAGGATTTGACATATCTTTGGATGTGGGAAGGTTGAAGACTTATAAATATTCTTTTGATAAGACAATAAAATTATTCTATTATTTAGGATAGAGAGAATCTACCATATGATTACGCTATAGATTATAATTTATTTTGATTTGATCTTTGATAATGTCTTCATTATGTAGTAAAGAACTTTTACGCTTAGTCATTGATGACTTTTATAGGTTTCTACTAATGTAGTTGTCTTGATTGTCATGTACCACCTTTGATAAGTTTTCACTAAGGATCATTGACTTTTGAATATTATTTTCCCATGGGGCATCTAAAAATTTTTCACTATAAGATTTTGAGTTCTTATTTTGATTATCCCTTAACATATTTGAAAAGGTTTCACTAAGAGAGTATTTTTTAATTTATGATTATGGTTTTGGCCTCCTTTCTTTTCTTCATCTGATATGTCACCATGGATGAAATTTAATAAGGTATGATTCTAGTGGTCCTAATAGACACTTGTGGGAGATGGAATGCCAATGACATGGATATGATGGTTGATGGTAATGCCATGTGGAATGGTAATGGAAGGGGAAGAGGTTACACAATCCCTATAGAAGATACTAGGAGAACTTATGTAAATTGTAAACTAATCATCCTAAAAAAACTAAAGTAGGGTCATAAATGTATTCATACTAATTTTCTAATCATGTATAGGCAATATTGTAATAGTCAAAAACATATTACATTTCTAAATCTGATTTAGACTCAAGGGACTTTAAATCAGAGGTTGAGATTTATATTGCTTCTACTTCTGATGCTAAATCTAATAACAGTTCAAGAGTAGAACTTGAATCTAATTTTGATTCTTCATCTAATGGGTACATAATTATAATGATGTCTTGTGAAATTTTTGGTATTGGACAAGTAATGACCTGTGATGGCATTATGGGATCAACAAAAACTAGTTTGTCATAGTGAGACTCCTCTAGGATGAAAAAAAGGTCAAAATACAACTCTTAAAAGATTGGCTTGTCAAAGGGAGGCTCTTGAAAAATAGGCATATGGTCAAGGTAATGATTTACCCAAAAGTGGTTATAATAATTAAGAAGTGACTCAACAAAGACCGGCTGAATAGAGTGAGACTCTTTGATAATTGATATAGGATCAATATGTGATTCATCATAGGTTGCTAATCATAAGTGGTTGGTTTAACAAAGGCATCCTAGATTGTTTAGTTTTCTTGGATTTAGTTTCCAATGAGTTAGAAAATAACAATTTTGAATATACCTTGGTCTTTGAATGATTGGATTGGCTTAGGAATATATTGGATTGGTTGACATTTTGGTTGGATTGGTTGGGGTTTTGATTGTATTAGCTAGGTTTTAGGATGAATGATGGGCTGAGGCTGAATGAGTGGATGAGTTTAAGGTTGAATGATTGGTTGAGATTGTGATTATATAATGATAGGGCATTATGAAGCTCGATTTATTGCACAAGCCAAAGGATGAAGTCCTCAAATGGTATGGATAGGGTGGCGTGGAGCTTGGTTATTTGAAAAAACTAAAGGATGAGGTCATAGAATAGAAATGGTATTTTTTGGATGTTGAGGAGCTTGGTAGCTCACATAATTGAAAGGATGAGATCTTAGAGGGACAAGTTTAGGGCATTGTGGAGATTGGTTGCTTACATAAGCCAAAACATCCATATCCTCCTCATAGACCATATCATCCTAGTTGATAAGTTGATTTGGACCATAATCAGGTTCATGAGTTTGTTCCTTAGATTGGTTATGGTAAGGAGGATAATAATAAATCTCCCAAACAAAATTATCATTATAGAGGTCTATACCCAATTCTACCTCACCAACCATATTATTGAGGTCTTGACATTGATTCCTGATTTTATTTTTTCAAGGTGGATAAAATTTTATCTCATCAACCATGTTATCATCAAAGGGGTTTTGAATAAAGCCATAAAAATAAAATCCATTTTGTTCAGCCATTCCATCATAACTTAGATTATACATGACTCCACCTTAAGTGTATCTAGACATATCCACATAAATGATGAAAGCTCCAAAAATAAAAAAATCTTAGAGTTTTGAAAACTTTGAAAAACTATGACCAAGTGAAAAATGGTTCAAAATTTCTCTATCTTGATCAAAAGTGGAGTTGTATCTCCAATATGGTCTAAAATTGGAGCTATATCTCCAAAATGCTTTGTGTTAAAACTTGATGTAAAATAGTCTAACGTAAAATGTCTAAAATCAAAATTAATACACACAAAAGGTCAAATGTTTGAATAAAATTGATATGTCAAAGTCTAAGCCAAAGTGTTTTAAACAACATCTAAACTAAGAAAGGGAAAAGTTGAGTCGCTACGGCTTTTGTCAAAATGTAGAGTCAAAAGTTAGGCTCAAACAAACATGGTTTTCTAAGACTTCTAGCCAAATGGTTTCCAAATATAGACTTTGAAACAAAGGTTGATGTGATTTGATTTAACGTAACAAGGGTGGAACAACTTTGACATAGACTTGACACAAAATCAAAGATAAACATGATCAGTTAGTATAAGTTATAAGGCAAAAGGAATCTAGATAAAAGACTATGTTTTCTCAAATAAAAGGACAAATAATGATGATGATGTTGGGATAAATATTGGAAGCACACAATTGATTACCAAGCAACTTAACATGTAGAAATTAACCAGAATACACAAGTAACTAGAATTCAGAAATAACATAGAATATGAGAGACAATACACAACTTGTATTAAAACTCTTTCAGAAGGAAATACAACAAAGAAGGCTACCATAGTTCTTCTTCCTTACACACCTCTAGGGCTCCCACACCTCTAGGGCATAAACAATAAATCTTTCCTCAAAGCTCTCTCCCTTAGGTCCCAACACCCAACTCAAACATAGAGTTGGTGTTCACCTCCAGTGCTCCATGCACACCAAAAGTGCTCCACGCACTCCATAAGTACATAATCCTACTTCAAGTAGATCTCCCCTAAACTACAATAACCTGTAACCCGATCTGATCTTACTTATGGAAGGAACTACCTTGCCTTCCTCTTTGCTCTGAGTACACACTGTACTCTAAGTAGATCCCACCTGATCCTAATCCCTATTGTGTTGATATCCTATCTGATCTTGCACACCTACAAATCAATCTGGTTCTACACACCTGTGAACCTTGACCTTGCACACGCATACACCTATAGATCAATGATCTTACTTACCATGTAGATCTCCTAAAGTATCCATGCTCACCTGATGACCAAGATCATACATACATGAAGAACCCTACTGATTCTCCAATCTAGCACCCACCTTGGTACTGTTGTGGAACTAGGAGGAACACCCTTGCTCACCTCACACATAGAAGAAGCAAACTTTGCTCAACTAAAACTAGAATAGCTTACAATATAAACCATGAGTCTATTATATAGATCTCATCCAAACAATAATTAGACACCTAATTACAATAATTAGATCTGTAGCTCTTAGTCCAAAATTGGCTCTGAACATGCAAACTCTTAGTTCGTTAGCTAACTGCCCATAAAACACTGGCAGCCAAACCACACAAGTGACTGACATTGGTCCCTGTCCGCTTGGGGGGTGCTGATGCTGACTGACTTCTGATCGACATCGGTTGCCTTCCTATCTTCTCCCTATCAACATCAGTTGGCCTGACCGACACTAGTGCCTGACACTCAGCAACTTTCTCCTACAACCTCCTCCATGTCTGCATCAGTGAAGCTTTTAGCTCCATAACCTAACAATCTCCCACTTGGAGATAAATAGCTACACTATACTTATACCTGTACTCCATCTAATCTATTTCTTGGCTTGTATCCCTCTTCAAGATCAATCCTGAAGACAACCCACCACACAACCTATGGTGCACCTCCTATCATCTGAGTACCCTACCACATCCAAACCTACAAACCCATGTAGTGAAGTTTTGACCCTACATGTATAGTTGCTACTGGTCCCTCTCAAATACCTAAGAACCCACTTCCCTAAATTGGTTCCTAACTCTCTGACAACACCCACTACTTGGGCAAACTCAGGTTTATACTAGACCTCATGTGATTTCAGACACTAAACTGTCTAGCCCTTAGTGTGCTCCAGCTCTGCATCCTGAACCTCGCCAACACCTGATTCACATCAACTCCCACTAGAGACAAAATCAACCTGTGATCTCCATGTCTCCCATGCCAAAGAATTTTGTTGCTCTAAATTCTTCATGACATGCCACTGAACTAATCTTACCCTCAGCTCACCAAAACCCTATATGTACAAACCTGATAACAAGCGTACGATCCACATATAGCAATAGAATGATGTCATGACTCATCATCCACCTGATAAGACAAACCGTAGTAGTTACCCTAACATTGACTAAAGCCATGCTTTGTCCTCCACCTGTCAATCCTATATCATTGTCCTATAGCTCCCTCAAGACCATATGGCTTGGTATTCCATCTCACGTGTCCATTCACTCTATTCTTCAACTAAGGTATCCATTTGTCTCTATGATTTCATACCTACTGGTAACCCTACCAAGTCTCCACTTGGTTTTGCATCATATTCCTGCCATGCTCCCACTATTTCTTGGATCCTTCCTGCTCTATAGACAACAACTAGCATAAAGAAGAGGAATAATGAATTTGAGGCTTACTTACCACCTTCAATCCTCCATATGGGCATTTGAGACTCCTTGATAGCTTGCTGTCCACCCAAAATCTATTACAGTGACCGACCTCATTCACCACACAGTCTGCATCCAACCAACGTCAGTTCCATGTGCCTATCCTGACTACCAACCCTGCCGATGTTAGTCTCCCTTGTTGCCAACGTCGGTCCTCCTGATCGACATTAGTCTTACCTACTATCAATGCCAGTTTTCCTGCTGATGTTGGTACTTTTGTTTTCCTATGAGTGATGAATTTTTACCTATGAGCTCCTTTGAATCAAAACCCATGTCCAAACTGCCCTACTTAAAAGTATCTAGCCCCATCCGCTGGTCTCTATCTGCCATCTCCTCCAAAAACACCAAGGCTTTCCAGTTCTTAAGCCTATCAAATATATCAATCTTCCACTTAAGAATATGCATCTCCTTCTTACTCATGTGACCAAGCCTACAAAGCCACGTCTCCACAACAAAAGAAGAATAAGTAATATAAACAAGTAGATAAAGAGTACCTATTTTCTTACCACCAGCTAATTCAAGTGCATCCACTATGAGAGTTCTTGTGCATCTCTCATCACCCAACCTTTCTAAAGAAATTAACCACATCTTCAAACCTGGGACCTGCATGACCTTCTTTAACACCCATGTGTTGGCTGCCTATAATTTTAGCTTCACTTCCCCTCTGCCAATTCTTTGGTAAGGCTCACCAGCTCCTCTCCCTGGGGCTGCATGGAAAGAGGCAACAAAATCTATAAAACAAGATTCTAATTTATCCAAGAAACCTCCCAGAGCATCTTATGCCACATCACCTACAACATTTGCTTCTTCAATTCCTTCATGCTAATCTTCCACAAACCAACAATTTCCTTTTACCTACTCTTTTTTTCCATAGGACTGTAAGTGACCATCTGTGCTTTTCAACTCCTCCATTCTTAGCTTACTTTGATCTACCATTTCTCTACTCCTACTTAATAAGAAACCCCTGAGAGTGACCTATAACCAAACACAAAACCTGCTCCCTACAACCTTAGCTCTGATACCACTTATTGGTATCAGCTCTTGAACCTACAACCAAGCTTTGATACCACTTATTGGGACAAATATCAAAAGCACACAATTGATTACCAAGCAACTTAACATGTGGAAATTAAATAGAATACACAAGTAACTAGAATTTAGAAATAATACAGAATACGAGAGACAATACACAACTTGTATTAAAACTCTTTCAGAAGGAAATACAATAAAGAAGGCTACCACAGTTTTTCTTCCTTACACACCTCTAGGGATCCCACACCTCTAGGGCATAAATACTAAATATTTCCTCAAAGCTCTCTCCCTTAGGTCCCAACACCCAACTCAAACACAGAGTTGGTGTTCACCTCCAGTGCTCCACGCACACCACAAGTGCTCCACACACTCCACAAGTACACAATCATACTTTAAGTAGATCTCCCCTGAACTGCAACAACCTACAACCCGATCTGATCTTACTTATGGAAGGAACTACCTTGCCTTCCTCTTTGCTCTGAGTACACACCATACTCCAAGTAGATCCCACCTGATCTTGCTCTCTATTGTGTTGCTGTCCTATCTGATCTTACACACCTGCAAATCAATTTGGTTTTGCACACCTATGAACCTTGACCTTGCACACACATTCACTTGTAGATCAATGATCTTACTTACCATGTAGATCTCTTAAAGTAGCCATGCTCACCTGATGACCAAGATCATACATACATGAAGAACCCTGCTGATTCTCCAATCCAGCACCCACCTTGGTACTGTTGTGGAACTAGGAGGAACACCCTTGCTCACCTCACACACAGAAGAAGCAAAATTTGCTCAACTCAAACTAGAACAACTTATAATACAATCCATGAGTCTATTATATAGATCTCATCCAAACAATAATTAGACACCTAATTACAATAATTAGATTCGCAGCTCTTAGTCTAAAATTGGCTCTCAACATGCAAACTCTTGGTTCGTTAGCTAATTGCTCGTAAAACACTCATAGCCAAACCACACAGGTGACCGACGTCAGGCCCTATCTGCCTGTGGGGTGCCGATGCCAACTAACTTCTGACCAATGTCGGTTGCCTTCCTGTCTTCTCCCTATCGACATCGATTGGCCTGACTGACATTGGTGCCTGACACTCAGCAACCTTCTCCAGCAACCTCCTTCATGTCTGCATCAGTGAAGCTTTTAGCTCCACAATCTAACAGTTGATGATTGGATTTGAACAAACTATTGATAGTTTTAAAATTTAGGCAATAGATTAACCAAAGTTATGCAACCCTAAAAATAAAAATCTATATATAGGCCCCTATGAAGCAAGGCCTAAACAAAAATCAATCAATGTTTGAATTCAAACTCAGAAATGTTAATTTAAAACTTAATAGTTGAAAACTATGATTGGATTAAACAATATAGACAAGATTGGATAGTATGACATTACATGAATGATGTCTAAATGACATACATGACATGGTTTGATTGGTTTGATATAATGGTTTTTGATACAAGGTCAATGAAGTCTTGAAACAAAATGAGCAATCTAACATCATAAATATGATCTAATGATGTGATCAATGTTATGTTTCAAATACTCAAAGGTTGAAACTTTATAGTGATGTTGGAAACATAATGGTACCCATCTTAGATAAGTAACACATAGAAAAACATGTTTAGTAAAAATTACAATGCACAAGAGTGGTGTAAAATGGCTAGCATAACACCTCTTTGAACAAAGAGTGATGTACAAATAAACTATTTTTTGACATGGTTTATAAAAAAAATATAATTTTTAGTCTCAAAACATACCAAAAAAAAAACCGAAATACATTAAGTATAATCCTCCAAACCATAGCAAGGGTATGGTAATATGGGGTTGACTAAACTAATTATTTTACAAAAATTATATATATATCAATTACACAATAACTTTCACATTAAATAATGCAAAAAAGGAACACTTTAGTTAGATGTCTATGGCACTTGGCTTGTTGCAAAAAGGTCTTACCATTATTACAACCACTACATCTATTGCTTTCTTAGTGTAGTGCAATATCCAATGTGCAGATATATCTCAATCTTTAACCCCAACACTAAAAGGTGGTTTAACCACTCAAATATATGATCTTAGTGGAGGTGATGAAGTCAATGATAGGAGATGAAACCTTTGGTAAAATATTCCCTATAGAAAAAATGGGATGTAATGAAGTCCCCCTCTCAAGCCAAGATACAATGATATAAATGACACAATAAAAAGATTTTATGATCACCTCAAGATCACCCAATATTATTGTGAGTTTTTGAGGAAGATTGTAAACAACATTCTTTCTATATCTTGGAATAATACCAAAGTGTGATGAGATGGTGATTTTTATCCCAAAAATTCCCTAAATAGGATGGATGGAAGAGCATACATGCACGCCTTTTTCACTAAAACACACAATCAACAAACAAGTTTGTAAATAATTGAAGTGAGGTTAATTTTATTGCACCAAATTGAAAGTGTTTGATTAGATTTGTTACTATCCCCTTGAATTTAAAAAGTAAAAATGAAAATAATTTCAAACAACCCAAAATTAAGTTGACGCTTTTGATCCCAAAAGTTCCTTAAAGGGGATGGATGGGAGAGCATACATGCAAAACTCCCTATTTAGTCAGACAAGTTTAGACTAAATAAATAATGAAAATACTTTCAAAAAAATTGAATTTTATTAAATTTTATATCACTAAATGAAATATGTGGTGGTGTTCTTTTAGTCCCTTGGCTTTAAGTTGTGAACTTTTAAAGAAACCACAAAAAAAACCAATAAAATACCCTAAAAATGTTTCTTTATACATGAAAATAAAGGATTCCTAGTTCATTTTAGACATCTAAATGAAGTGTGAAAAGACTAATTTATATTTAAATTTTTTTATTCAAATAGGTCTTATAAAGAAAAGGTTAGAACTTTGTTTAGCCTTGAAGCTTATTTATCAAATGAGACAAGCAACTTTTTAGGGTAAAATCTATCAACCCAAAGGAAAAACCCTAAAAATGAAAGCATGTTAAGTTAGGAAAAGGTTAGAAAAAATATCAATAAAAAACTAAAAAAATATCAAAAAATAAAATAAACTTAGGAAACTTGCAAATAACAAGTTAGAAGGTTAAAAACAAGAAAACCGAATAGAAAAATCATAAAAACCTACAGTTAGTAATTTATATATAAATAGTAAAATATAAATCAATTTTCCATGATATTTATGGAGGTTATTTATAGGTCAACGATACACTTATTTGTAAAACTTCAAATCAAATTAGTGATTAGCAAAAAATTTATTAGCTCTATACTAACCTTTTTACTATAAAATTAATAAATAGAAATTGATTGTCACTAAAAGAGTCATAACTTTTAAATTAAAAATATTATTTTAATAAAATTTTGAGATAATTAATATTAAATCAATAATAATATATTTTCAAAAATTAAAAAAAAATTAAATAGATTAAAAATTATAATTATTTTAATAGTTATTTTTCTTCAAAGATGTGGGCTGCGCAATTGTATCCCACTAGGCTTGCAATTTTTGATAAAGGAATTTGAAAAAGAGAGGAGGTTAAATCAAGTTTTAGTCCAAAAAACCCTGGAATCAACACATTAACATACTACAATCTCTAATCTTATATCTTAGAGGGAGTGTAATGAACAAACAATAATTAAAAACCCAACTAAAATGTAGAGAACGACAATATTTACCTTCCTTGAGAACTCCAAATGATTTCCTCATTTGTCTTGCTTGGATTATGCATAAGAAGTATTAATCAATGACATATGGATAATATCATCTCTTCTATGCACCATTATTAAATGTTTGGATTGATTGATATGGCTTGGCCCAATTTTGACATTATAACACTAAGCTTTTAGCTTCATGAATCTATTCTTATATTATAACTCTACTTTGATTGAGATATCTAAATGAAGAATTTTAGGATTAATTTTATAGGATTGAAAATCACTTGGAGTGGATAAAATTTACCATGATTGAGTTTATTAACTTTTGTTGAGTTTGGCATATTCCTAGGATATTATTTTAGATATTTTCCAAAAGTGATAACTCTTAAAGGTAATGACTCTGTTCTAGGATGTTCTAAGATGCTCTTGAATTAATTTTTTAGTAACTAATTTTATTAATTTATTATCTCATAGGTGAACTCAATTAGGATTTGAAATTTATTTAACTTGCTAATTGATTTTCATTAAGATGTGCAAGTTAATTAATTCTTTTTAGGAATTTGGTCATTTATTTGATTTTGATTAATTCAATGTCTGTATTTGCCTTATTTAATTGGTTTATTAGGTAAAATTGATTTAATTCAAACTTATAAATCCAAATTTGAGACTAATATAAATTCTTAGGTTGAATGTTCGATGATTGATAAGAATTAGTCTAATAGTCTGATACAAAACCATTAGTGGCCAAATTTACATGTCTACAATTTTCTTCTATTTGGAAGATGTTGGAAGCTATGAGCATAGTAACATCTTTTCAAATAATAAAATGGTTCTTTATTCTTAAAACTATAATGGTAATGATTGAATTGTATTTGCCCCCTTGATGGAGTGGTTGACAAGTGGATCAATAAATGGTCTCTTGAAAGAAAGAAGTGAAACAAGAAGACCAAAAAAGTGAAGATAATGAGGTGAAAACATAATGATTTACTCAAAATTGGGTAAAATCACTAAGAAATAAAAGTGGGATAGTGTACAATGGTTTTTACAAAGGTTATTATAAGCATTGTACCCTAATAGTAGTAATGTGGTATGATAACATAATGATTTATCCCAGAAGACAATATGATCATTGAGAAGATGGAACTACCCTAGGTAGGATAGAAAAACAAGAAAAGAAAATTGGTGATAACATAATGATTTACCCTAGCAGGTGATATAATCATTGATAATGCATGTGTAATGGTGTATAGTGCTAATAAAATATACCCTGATTAAGAAAACATGATTAATGGTTGATGATTGATAAGTTGATACAAAGGATAAAGATGAATTAGGACAACTTGTTAGTAGGTAGATGCTCATTGAAACTAACAAAGGTTAAAATTATTTTATTTCTTAATTACTCTATTTGAGATATGAATGGGTATTAGATTAGGATTGTTGCTAATATCAGTGTGAAGAATATGGTGATGATGTATTGATGTTGTAGACCTCTCAAACCTAGTTTTTGTTATAGCATTTGATTTTAGGCCTCTTGATAGAACACCAGAGGGGCTTGGCCAAAATATTCACAAAAATGAACTCTTAATATCTGATACTCAATTTAAAATAATTTCACCAATGATAAAAAATATGAAGATAATGTAGATGTTTGAATATGGATAGACTCAGGAATAATGTGCAAAGAATCATCCAATGAACACACATAGACTAAATCAAGGCTATAGTGCTAAAAGAAACACAAATAGGCAAGCATATAGATAAATAAACAAACAGATAGAAATAGCTCAAATAAATAAATGACTATAAATAAATAAACACCTTGAGATCAAAATCAAAATAAAACATCCTAATAATGACCTTGCCCTAGTAGGGCAGATTGAGGATGAAAACCAGGCTTAAATAGGACATATATTTTTGGATTTTGAAATATTACAATTTTTTTTTGAATTTTGAGGTATCTTAACTCATTAGATAATTGCAATATATCTACCCATAAAATAGTGAGTGTTGGCTTAGGTTGCTTGGAAAATGATGAGAGTGTATGGAAAAGGGGGACTAA
Organism: Torreya grandis; assembly: GCA_037957365.1. Taxonomy (NCBI): domain Eukaryota; kingdom Viridiplantae; phylum Streptophyta; class Pinopsida; order Cupressales; family Taxaceae; genus Torreya; species Torreya grandis. The sequence goes on from JARHVA010005299.1 coordinate 818,094, forward strand.
GGTGACTGCAACATCAATTGAACACAACCTACATAGTCCCAAAATGACCTAAAATCATAGTAATTATATTCTCATAAAAGAAAGAAAAAACCAATTCGGTCCTAACAAGTTCTCATATTTGGCAAATGGCCAGTCAAATGAAAATTGTAATGGCAAGGTGATGTGGAAATGCATGATAAAATAATGTTGCCTATAGCTTGTCCATAAGTGGTTATAACTAGGATATAATATATTATATCAATGATACTAATTTGACCATAGGTGGTTATAATTAGTAGCAAGATTGATGAACACTAATTTGCCCCAATAGGTTATATAATCAAGCTCACATAAGCAAACTTGATATAGAATAGAAAATTAAAGATATCTTACTAGATCAATTGTCATTTTAATATCATAGACTATCACTAGAAACATGAATTCGATTGATTATTAAAACTTGATTAGAATCCCTTCACAAAAGGTATAGGAAGAACTTAAGTAAGCAAGATTAAAATAGGATTGGATAGGATGAATAAAAATATGATTGATATGGTAGAATGGGATATGATATAATAATGATTGATTAGGATAATAAATAGTTTGATATATTGGATAAAATGGTAAGAGGTTTTCCCCTAAGTGATAAGGTGAATGGTTAGGATGTATGACAATGACAAAGGATTGATAAGTTGATATGATATGGTATATGTTTGGTTTTGACTTGGGTATGATAAATGATTTTATTATTCCTACTAAAGTAGAGATGCATGTCCTGATGAACTAATGATATAACCAAAATAATAAACAATGAAAATGGCTAGCTTACATATCGTCTAAATCATTACTCTGTCAATAATTACCTACATATTTGGATGCCAAGAATGCTATTGTATTCTTCATTGGTCATTGATTTTCTTTCCTTCAAGCATTGAGGTAAGGTATCTTTGTAGTATCTACAAAGGAAAGTGCGGCCATGGATGGTAAAGATGGATAAATATTGGGTTGTAGGTTTTAATGAGAAATGTAATGATGAAGGATAATGTAATGAATAATAATTGGAAAATAAATGAATATCAAGATTTTTAGGCATACATAATGTTGTTGATTCTAGATTTGACATATCTTTAGATTTGGTAGGGATAAAGAGTTTTGAATATTATTTCTATAAGACTACTAGATTCTTCTATTATTTGGGCATAAGAGTAGGTACCATCTGATTAGGCTATATATTGAAATCTATTTTTATTTGATCTTTGATAATGTATTCATTAAGTACTAAATAATTTTTATTCTTAGTCATTGGTGTCTTGAATAGGTTTCTAGTAATGAAGTTGTCTTCATTGTTCTATAGCACCTCTAAGAAAGTTTCACTAATGATCATTGACTTTTGACTTTAATTATCTGCTAACACCTCTGAAAAGGTTTCACTAGAAAATGTTGGTTTTTAATTTTGATTATCCCTTAGCATCTCTGAAAAGGTTTCACTAAGAGAGTGTTCTTCTAATGTATGATTTTAGTATTGGCCTCCTTACTTTTCTTCATCTGATAAGTCCCCATGGATGAATTTCAATAAGGTATGATTCTATTATTCCTAATTGACACTTTTAAGAGATGAAATGTCAATGACATGGCTATGATTTATGATGGTAATGGCATGTGGAATGGGAAGAGGCTACAAAATCCTTGTAAAAGATATTAGGAGAAATTGTGTCAAATCTAAAGCAATCATCCTCAAAAATTGTAGAAGGATCATAAATGTATTCATACTGACCTGAGAAGCATGCATAACTAATATTGTAATAGTCAAGAACATATTCTATTTCTAAATCTAATTCAAACTCAAGGGACTCTGAGTCAAAGGTTGAGATTGATGTTGATTCTTCTTTTGATGATAAAGATGATGTTAGTTTAAGACTAGAACCTAACTCTAATTTTAATTCTTCATTTCATGGGTACTCTATTATAATGATGTCTTGATGAATGTTTGGTATTAGACAAGTAATGACCTATGATGGCATAATGGGCTCTATAAATACTAGTTTGTCATAGCGAGACTCCTCTAGGATGGGAAAAATGTCAAGAGACAACTCTTCAAAGATTGGCTTTTCAAAGAGAGGATCTAGAAAAATAGGCATATGGTCAAGGTAATTATTTACCCAAAGGTGGTTATAATCATTAATAAGAAACTCAACAAAGACTAGCTCACCAGAGTGAGACTCCTCAACAACTGATATAGGATCAATAGGTGATTCAAAATAGATTAAATTATCACAAGTGGTTGGTTCAACAAAATAATCTTGGATTAGTTGGTTTTCTTGGCTTCATTTTATGTGTTAGAAAATATCATTTTTGAACATAGCTTGGTGTTTGAATGATTGGATTGGTTGAATTTTGGGTTGGATTGGTTGGGGTTAAGGTTGAATGATAGGTTGAGGCTAAATGATTGGATGAGGTTTTGGCTAAATGACTGGTTGAGGTTATGATTGGACAATGTTAAGGTATTATGGAACATGATTTCTTGTATAAGACAAATAATTAAGTCCTCTAATGGTATGAATAGGGTGGTGTGGACCTTGGTTATTTGTAAAAAGCAAAGGATGAGGTCCTAAAATAGAAATAGTATTCTTTTGATGTTATGGAGCTTGGTATCTTGCATAATCTAAAGGATGAGATACTAGGAGGATAGGTTTAGGGCATTATGAAGCTTGGTTTCTTACACAAGCTAAAGCATCCAAGTTGTCATAAACCATATCATCCTAGTTGGTAACTTGATTTGGATCATAATTTGGTTCTCAAATTTGTTCCTTATATTGATTATGATAAGAAGGATAAGAATCCATCTCCTAAACAACATTATTATTATAGAGTTTTATACCTAATTCCACCTCACCAACCATATCATCTAGTTGAGGTCTTGATTTTGGTCCTTAATTTGATTTTTTCAAGGTGGATAAAATTTCATCTCATAAACCATATTCACATCAAAAGGGTCTTGAATAAAGCCATAAAAATCAAAGCTATTTTATGTAGCCATTCTAACATAACTTGGATTTTACATTACTCCACCATAAGTGTATCTAGACATATCCACATAAATGATGAAATATCCAAAAACGAAAAGGCTTAGAATTATTCAAACTCTAAAAAACTATGTCCAAATGAAAAATGATTCAAACTTCATCTAACATGGTCAAAAGTGGAGATGTATCACCAATGTGGTCTTAAAATGGAGTTGTATCTCCAAAATGGGTTGTGCTAAAACCTGACATAAAATAGTCTAAAGCAAAATGTCTAACATCAACTATCATACAGATAAAATCTCAAGTGTTTGAATAAAATTGACATGTCAAAGTATAGGCCAAAGTTTTCCAAACAAGGTCTAAAATAAGAAAGAGAAAAGATGAGTTGCTAGGGCTTTTGTCAAAATGGGGAGTCAAAAAATGAGCTCAAACAAACATGATTTACTAAGACATTTTGCCAAACTATGTCAAAATCGAGACTTTGAAATAAAGGTTTATGTGATTTGATTTAATGTAACAATATTGGAACAACTTTGACATCAGATTGACACAGTATTAAACATAAACATGATCAGTTGGTATAAGCCATAAGGTAAAAGGCAGTTGGAGAAAAAATTATGTTTTCCCAAAAGAAGGCATAAACAATGATGATGATAAGATTTGAACAAATAAGCGATAGTTTTAAAATTTTGTTAATATTTAACCTAAGTTACACAATCCAAAAGAGAAATATATATGTATCAACCCCTGTGAAGCGAGGCCTAAACAAAAATCAATCAATGTTTTAATTCAAACTTGGAAAGGTTATTTTAAAAATAAATAGTTGAAAACTATGATTGAATTAAATAATCTAGACAAGATTGGATAGTATTACAATTCATGAATGAGGTCTAAATGGCATATGTGACATGGTTTACATGGTTTGAAATAATGGTTTTTGATATAAGGTCAAAAAAGTTTTGAAATAAAATGATCAATCTAATGATCTAAACATTCTCTAATGATATAATAAATTTTATGTTTTAAAGATTCAATGGCTCAAACTTGATAATGGTACCCATCTCAAATAAATAACACACACATAAACATGTTTAGCAAAAATTACAACAAACAAGTCTAGTGTAAAATGGCCAACATAACAATTCTTTGATCAAGAAGTGACATATAAATAAACTAGTTTTTGACATGGTTTATAAACAAACACATAAGTTTTAGTCTCAAAACATACCAAGAAAAAAATGACCAAAATACACTAAGTACAATCATCCAAATCACAACAAAATTATGGCAATGTAGGGTTGAATAAACTGATTGTTTTGCAAACATTATATATGGATCAATTACATAATGACTTTCACACTAAATAATGCAAAATAAATGTACTTTAATTTAGTGTCCATGGTACTTTTCTTGTTGCAAAAATATCTTGCCATGTTTTCCAACTATTCCATCTATCACTTGCTCAGTGTAGTGTGATGTAAAATATGAAGATACATCCCAATGCTTAACCAAAACACCAACAGGTGATTTAAATACTTGAACTTTTGATCCTAGTGGGGGTGACGAATTCAATGCTAGTAGTTGAAACCTTAGGTCAAAGCTTCCCTATAGAACTTGTGGGAGGTAATGAAGTCCCCCTCACAAGCCAAGATGCAATGAAATAAATCACACAATAGAAAGACTTTATGTTCACCTCAAGATCACCTAATACTATTATGAGTTTTTGGGGAGGTTTGTAAATTACATTCTTTCTGTGTCTTGGACTAAGCTCAAAGCATGATGAGATGGTGTTTTTGATCCCAAAAGTTATTTAAAGGGGATATATGGGAGAGCATACAGGCACGTCTCTTTTGAATAAAACACACAATGAACAAAAATGTTTATAAATAATTAAAGTGAGGATAATTTAATTCTACCAAATTGAAAGTGTTTGATTAGATTCGTTACTAGCCCTTTGGCTTTAATAAGTACAAATAAAAATAATTGTAAACCACCCAAAAAGAAATTGACGCTTTTGATCCCAAAAGTTTCCTAAATGGGACAGATGGGAGAGTATGCATGCATAAATCCCTATTTGGTCAAATAAGTTTAGACTAAACAAATAATGAAAAAAATTACAAAAACTTTGAAGTGTATGAAAATTATTAACACTAAACAAAATGTGTTGTGGTATTCTTTTAGCCCCTTGGCTTTAAGTTGTGAACTTTGAAAGAAACCACAAAGACTTAACTAATAAAACACTTTTAAAATGTTTCTTTAAACACCAAATTGAAAGATTCATAGTTCACTTTATACATTTAAATTATGTTTGAAAAGACTAATTTAGATTGAAATGGTTTGCTTCTAATAGGTCCTATAAAGAAAAGGACAAAACTTCATTTAGACTTGAAGCTTATTTATCAAATGAGACAAACAACATTGAAGGGTAAAATATACCAATCCGAAGGCAAACCCAAAAAAATTAAATATGTTAGGTTAGGGATAGGTTAACAAAAATCTCAAAAAAATAAAATAAACTTATGAAACATGCAAACAAGTTAGAAGGTTAAAAACAAGAAAACCGAACACAAAAATCATTAAAAGCTATAATCAATAATTTTGACATAACTTTTAAAATATACATCTTTTTATTATGATATTTTTGGAGGTTATTTATATGTCTAGGAACCACCTCTCTGAAAAACTTCAAATTAAAATAATGAATAAACAAAAATTTATTAGCTCTGTACTAACCATGTTTAATAGAAAATTAATAAATAAAAAGTGACAGCAACTAAAAGAGTCATAAATTTTAAACTAAAATTAATATTTTAATGAAATTTAGAGAGAATTAATATGAAACTAGTAAAAAAAATCTTATCTAAAATTTAGAAAAAAACAATAAATATATTAAAAATTAGAGTTATTTTAACAACTATTTTTATTTAAAGATGTGTGATATGCAATCGTATCCCACCAGGCATGCCATTTATGATCAAGTAATTTGAAAAAGATAGGATATTAGATCAAGTGTTAGTCCATAAAACCATGAAAATAACACATTTACATAGTAACATATTTAAGCCTATATCTTATGGGGATCTTAATGAACAAATAATATTAAACAACCCAACAAAAATGTAAAAAACAACAATATTTACCTTCCTTGATAGCTCTAAATAATTTCTTCATTTGTCTTCCTTAGATTATGCATAATAATTATTCATTAATGACATATGGATAACATCATCTCCTCTAAACACCATTGTTTAATCCTTGGTCTAATTGATAAGGCTTGGCTCAATTTTGACATTATAACACTAGGCTTTTAGCTTCATGAATTTATTCTTGCATTATAACTCTACTTTGATTGAGCTCCCCAAATGAAGAGATCTAGGATTTATTTTATATTATTTCAAATCCCTTAGAATGGGTTAACACTGACCATGGTTGAGTTTATTAACTTTGGTTGACTTTGACATATTTTTATGATATTCTTTTAGATTTTTTTCCAAAAGTGACAACTCACAAAGGTAATGAATGTGTTCTAGGATGTTCTAAGATGATCATGAATTTATTTTTTAGTAATTGACTTTATTGATTTATTATCTCATGGGTGAACTCAACTAGGATTTGAAATTAATTTAACTTGCTAATTGATTTTGATTAGGATGTGCAAGTTAATTAATTCTTTTTATGTATTTGGTCATTTATTTGATTTTGATTATTTCAATGTGTGTATTTACTTTGTTTAATTGATTTATTAGGCAAAATTTATTCAATGAGAATTTATAAATCCAAATTTGATACTAATAGAAATTTTTAGGTTAAATATTATATTATTGGTACAAATTGGTCCAATAATCTGATACAAAGCCATTGGGGGGCAAATTTACATGTCTATAGTTTTCCCCTATTTGGGAAGATCTTGCAAGATATAAACATAATAACATCTTTTCAATGAATAAAATATTTTTTTATGCTTACAACTATAATGATAATGATAGAATTTTAGTTACCTCCTAAAAAGAGTAGTTGGCAAGTGGGTCAATAAATGGTCCCTTGAAAGAAAGAAGTGAAATATGAGGACCAAACAAATGAAGATGATTGGGTAAAAACATAAGAACTTACCCAAAGTTGGTCAAAATCATTGAGAAATGCAAGTGTAATAGTGTACAATGGTTTTCCCAAAGGTGGTTATAAGCATTATACCCTGATAGTGGCAATGTAGTATTATAACACAATGATTTTCCCTAGCAGGTGATATAATAATTCAGAATATGGAGCTGCCCCATGTAAGATAGATAAAAAAGAAAGTAAAATTGGTTATAACATAATGGTTTTCCTTATTAGGTGATAGAATCATTGAGAATGCATGTGGGATGGTGTATAGTGTTGATACAATATACCCTGATTATAAAAACATGATTGATGTTTGATGATTGATAAGTTGATACATAGGATAAAAATGAATTAGGAACACTTGCTAGTAGGGAGATGCTTGTATGAACTAATAAAGGTTGAAATTATTTTGTTAATTAATTTATTTCAGTTATGATTGGGTATTGGATTGGGATTGTTATTGATGTTGGTTTTGAGGAGATGGTGATGCTAAATTGATGTTGTAGTCCTCTCAAAGATAATTTTTGTTGTATAATTTGATGGTAGGCTTCATGATAGAATACCATGCAGGATTGGCCAAAATATGCATATAAACTAAATCTAGATATTTGATACTCAATAGAAAATAGTTTCACCGATGATAAAAACCATGAAGATAATGTAGACATTAGAATATGGATAGATTCAAGAATAATGTGTAAGGAATCACATAATGAACACACATAAACTGAATTAAGGCCACATTGCTAAAAACAAATAAATAGGAAAACAAAAAAAATACACACAAATATAGAAATAAACAAAAATCACTCAAAAAATAGCTAGAAATAAATAAACATCCTCAAAGAAAAATCAAAATAAATCATCCTAATAATGACCTTACCCTAATAGGGCAGATTGATGATGACAAACTAGGCTTATAAAGGATAAATGTTTTTGGATTTTGAAATGTTACAAATGTTTTTGTAATTTTGAGGTATCTTAACTCATTATAGAATGATAAGAGTGTTGGCTTCAGTTGCTCAAGAAATGATGAGAGCATATGTCAAAGGGAGACTAAGTTGACCATAACAGAAATTGAACATATCCTACACAGTCCCAAAATGACATCAAATCATAGTAATTCTATCCACACAAAAGGTAGGTAAAAACCAACTAGGTGCTAACAAGTCCTGATATCAGACAAATGGCCAGTAAAATGAAAATAATAATGACAAGGTGATGGGGCAATGCATGATAAATAAAAGTTTCCCCTAGTTTCCCCATAGGTAGTTATAACTAGGATACAATGAATTATATCAATGATACTAATTAGTCATAGGCATTTATAATTAGTAGCAAGATTGGTCAATAATAATTTTCCCTAGTAGGTGATATTATCAAGCTCACATAAACAAACTTCATATAGGATACAAAATGAAAAATATCTTACTAGATCAATTATCACACTACCTTCATAGACTATCACTATAAACATGAATTTTATTGATTATTAAAACTTGATCGAAATCCCCTTGTAAAAAGTGCGGGAAGAACTAGAGTAACCAATATTATAATAGGATTGGATAGGATGACTAAAAATAGGCTATGGTCTAGATAGGAATGATATGGTAGAATGGAATATGATAGAATAATGATTGATTAGGATAATTATTGGTTTGATAGATTGGATAAAATGGTAAGAGGTTTTCCGCCAACTGATAAGGTAAATGGTTAGGATATGTGACAATGGTAAATGATTTATAAGTTTGTATGATATGGTACATGTTTGGTTCTAGCTTGGGTATGATAAATGATTCTATTATTCCTACTAAAATGGAGATGCACATCTTGATTAACAAATAATATAACCAAAATAATCAATAATGTATATTGATAGCCTATATCTTGTTTGAATAATTTCTCTATCAAGAACTGCCTACATATTTAGATGCCTAGAATGATGTTGTGATCTTCATTGGCCATTGATTTTATTTTTTTGAAGCATTAAGATAATGTATCTTTGTATCCTATACAAAGAAAAGTGTGCCCATGCATGTATAGATGTATAAATGTTAGATGGTAGGTTTGATTTGGAAATTTAATGATGGAGGATAATGGAATGAATAATGGTTGGGAAACAAATGAAGATCAAGATTTTTAGGCACACACAATGTTGTTGATTTCAAATTTAACATATCTTTGGATATGATAAGGTTGAAGACTTATAAATATTATTTCAATAAGACCACTATATTTTTCTATTATTTGGGCTTGAGAGTAGCTACCATCTGATTAGGCTATAGAATTAGAAGCTATTTTAATTTGATCTTTGATAATATCTTCATTAAGAAGTAAAAAAATTTGTGCTCAGTCATTAGTAATGAGAATAGGTTTATACTAATAAATTTGTTTGATTGTCCTCTAACACCTCTGAGAAGGTTTTACGAAGGATCATTGACTCTTCATTTTGATTTTTTGCTAGCACCTCTGAAAAAGGTTTCAACTAGAAGATGCTGAGTTCTAATTTTGATTATCTCATATCATCTTTCAAAATGTTTCACTAAGAGAGTATTATTCTGATGTATGATTGTGATCTTGGCCTTGATGCTTTTATTCATTTGATATTTTTCCATGGATGAATTTCAATAAGGTATGATTTTGTTGGTCCCAATTGACACTTGTGTGAGATGGAATGTCAATGACATGGTTATGATGGTTAATGGCAATGGCATGTGGAATGGTAATGGAATGGGAAGAGGCTTCACAATCTTCATAGAAGATACTATGAGAACTTGTGTCAATTCTAAAGTAATCATCATAAAAAACTAAAGAAGGATCATAAATGTACTCATACTAATCTGCTAATCATGCACAACCAATATTGTAACAGTCATGAAAGTATTCTATTTCAAATCTAATTTAGACTCAAGGGACTCTAAATCAAAGGTTGAGATTGATGTTGATTCTGCTTTCAATGCTAAATTTGATGTCAATTTAAGAGTATAACATGATTCTAATTTTAATTCTTCATCTAATGGGTACTTTGTTATAATGATGTCTTGTTGAATGTTTGGTACTAGATAAGTAACAACATGTGATGGCATAACAAGCCCTACAAAGACTAGTTTGTCATAGTGAGACTCCTCTAGGATGGGAAAAAGGTCAAGATAAAACTCTTTACATATTGGCTTCTGAAAGGGAGGCTCTTGAGAAATATGCATATGGTCTAGATAATTATTTACCCAAAGGTGGTTATAATCATTAAGAAGTGACTCACCAAAGATTGGCTCAATAGAGTGAGTCTCCTCGACAACTGATATAGGATCAATAGGTGATTCATCATAGGTTGACTTATCAAAAGTGGTTAGTTCAATGAAAACATCTTGGATTGGTTGGTTTTCTTGGCTTTGGTTTCTAATGATTTTTAAAATACCAATTTTGAGCATAGCTTGGTCTTTGAATTATTAGATTAGTTAAGGGATATATTAGATTGGTTAAGGTTTTAGTTGGATTGGTTGGGGTTTAGGTTGAATGTTCAGCCAAGGCTAAATGATTGGATGAGGTTTAGGTTGAATGATTTGTTGAATTTGTGATTGGATAATGAGAGTGCATCATGGAGCTTTATTTCTTGCACAAGCAAAAGGATGAAGTCCTCAAATTATATGGATAGGGTGGTGTGGATCTTGGTTGTTTGAAAAAACCAAAGGATGAGGTCCTAGAATATAAATGGTATTATTTGGATGTTGTGGAGCTTAGTATCTCACATACTCCAAAGGATGAGATCTTGGAAGGACAAGTTTAGGGCATTATGGAGCTTGGTTTCTTGCACAAGCCAAAGCATCTAAGTCCTCCTCATAAACCAAATCATCCTAGTTGGTAACTTGATTTGGATAATAAGCAAGTTTTTTAATTTGTTCCTTAGATTAATTATGGTAAAGAGGATAAAAATCTATCTCCAAAACAACATTATCATTATAGAGGTCTATACCCAATTCTACCTCATCAACCACATCATCCTAATTGAGGTCTTGAATTTGGTCCCTAATTTTATTTTCTCAATGTGGATAAAATTTCATCTCACAAACCATTTTATCATAAAAGGGATCGTTAATAATTCCATAGAAATAAAAGCAATTTTGTGTAGCCATTCTATCATAAATTGGATTATACATGACTCTATCATAAGTGTATCTAGACATATATGCATAAATGATGAAAGATACAAAACAAAAAAAGGCTTAGAGTTCTATAAACTCTTAAAAACTATGTCTAAATGATAAATGGTTCAAACTTGGTCTAACTTGGTCAAAAGTGGAGCATTATCTACAATGTGATTTGAAAATGGAGTTTTATCTCCAAAATGGTTTATGCTAGAATTTGATATAAAATAGTCTAAATTCAAATCTCTAATGTCAAATTTCATACACACAAAAGTTTAAGTGCTTGAATAAAATTGACATGTCAAAGTCTACGCCAAAGTATTCGAAACAAGGTCTAAACTAAGAAAGTGAAAAGTTGAGTTGATAGGGGTTTTTCCAGATGTAAAGTCAAAAGCTAGGCCGAAAAAAACATGATCTACTAATAATTTTGACCAAATGACATCAAAAACTAGAATTTTAAATAAAGGTTGATGTGATTTGATTTATTGTAATAAGGTTAGAAAAACTTTAACATAGACCCAACACAGAGAATCAAACATAAACATGATCAATCAATATAAGCCATAAGGCAAAAGGCACCTAGAGAAAATATTGTGTTTTCCCAAATAAAGGCACAAAAAATGATGATGATAGGCTCTGAATAAATAAGTTATAGTTTTAAAATTTGGGCAATAAATTAAACTAAGTCACACAACCTAAAAGAGAAAGATATGTGTATCAGCCCCTTCGAAGTGAGGCCTAAACAAAAATCAATCAATGTTTAAATTTGAACATGAAAAGGTTATTTTAAAAATAAATAGTTGAAAACTATGATTGAACTAAACAAACTAGAAAATATTGGATAGCATAATGGTGCATGAATGAGGTCTAAATGCCATACTTGACATGGATTGGATGGTTTGAAATAATCATTTTTGATACAAGGTCAATTAAGTCTTGAAATGAAATGAGCACCCTAATGATGCAAACATGCTCTAATGATATGATCAATGTTATGTTTCAAAGACTCAATGGTTCAAACTTGATAATGATTTGGTCAACACAATTGTACCCATTTCAAACAAGTATCACACACACAAACATGTTTCACAAAAATTACAATGGACAAGTCTAATGTAAAATGGTCAGCATAACATCTCTTTGATCAAGGTGTGACATATAAACAAACTAGTTTTTGGCATGGTTTATAAACAAACACATAAGGTTTAGTGTCAAAACATACCAAGCAAAAAATTACCAAAAGACACTAAGTATAATCATCGAAATCATATCAAGAGTATGGCAACATGAGGTCGACTAAACTAATTACATTGTGAACATTATATATGGACTAGTTGCATAATGGCTTTCACACTAAATGGTGCAAAAAAGTGAACTTTAATTGAGTGTCTATGGGACTTTGCTTGTTGCAAAAAGATCTTGCCATTTTTTTCAACCATTACATCCATTGCCTGCTCAATGTAGTATGATGTACAATGTGGAGATCATCACCATGCTTAACCCCAACACTAAAAGGTGGTTTAAAGGATTAAAAAACTTAGGTCAAATCTAAATAAAAAAACTCAATAAATCTCAAAAAAGTAAAATAAACCTATGGAACATGCAAACAAGTTAGAAGGTTAAAAACAAAAAAATTGAACACAAAAATCATATAAACCTACAATAAATAATTTGGCCATAAATTTTAAAATATACATCCTTTTATTATGATATTTTTGAAGGTTATTTATATGTCTAGGGCTCACCTTTCTAAAAAAAATAATAAATCTCAAAAAAAAAAAAGAGTAACAAATGGCATAAACATGCTCTAATGATGTGATCAATGTTATGTTTCAAATACTCAAATGCTCAGACTTTATAATGATGCGAGAAACATAACAATACCCATCTCAAACAAGTAACATGCACACAAACATGTTTAGCAAAAATTATAAGGTACAAGTGTGGTGTAAAATAGGCAGCATAACACCTCTTCAATCAAGGTGTGATGTATAAACAAATTAGTTTTTGAGATGGTCTATAAATAAACACATAATATTTAGTCTCAAAATATACCAAGGAAAAATGACCAAAATACACTAAGTATAATCATCCAAATCATAACAAGGGTATGCAAATGTGGGGTTGACTAAACTAATTATTTTATGAATGTTCTATATGGATCAATTGCACAATGACTTTCATGCCAAATGATGTAAAATAAACACACTTTAATTGGGTGTTAGTGGCAATTGGATTGTTGAAAAAAGGTCTTGCCATTTTTTCAACCACTTCATCAATCACTTGCTTAGTGTAGTGTGATGTACAATGTGTAAATACATCTCGGTGCTTAGTGCCAACATTAAAAGTTCATTTAACTACTCAAACCACCAAGAAGTTAGAAGATTAAAAATAAGAAAATTGATCACAAAAATCATAAAAACCTATAGACAATAATTTAGCTATAAATTTTAAAATATACATTCCTTTATCACAATATTTTTGGAGGTTATTTATAGGTCTAGGACACACCTCTATGAAAAAATACAAGTCAAATTAGTGAATAAATTAAATTTATTATATCTATGCTAAGCATTTTTAACATAAAATTAATAAATAAAAAGTGACAATCACTAAAAAGAGTCATAAATTTAAACTACAAATTATATTTTAAAAAAGTTTTGAGAGAATTAAGATAAAACCAGTAAGAATATATTATCAAAAATTTATAAAAAAAATTAAATATATTAAAAATTAGAGCTATTTTAATAGTCATTTTTATTCAAAGATGTGGGATACGTAATCGTATCCCACCGAGTATACCATTTATAATCAAGCAATTTGAAAAAGAGAGGAATTTAAATCAAGTGTTAGTCTATAAAACCATGAAATGAACACACTAACATCTCTAAGCCTAGATCTTAAGGGGTGATTAATGAATAAACAATAATTTAAAACCCATCTAAAATGCAAAGAACAACAATCTATATCTTCTTTGAGAGCTCCAAATGATTTGTTCGTTTGGCTTGCTCAACTTATACATAAGAAGTATTCATCACTGACATATGGCTAACATCATCTTATATATGCACCATTTTTTAGTGGTTGGCTTGATTGATATGTCTTGGCTCAATTTCAACATTATAATACTAGGATTTTAGCTTCATGAATCTATTCCTACATTATGACTCTACTCTGATTGAGTTGCCTAAATGAAGAGCTCAAATCTTGATTTTATAGGATTTTAAATCCCTTGGAATGGGTTAAAACTGATCATGGTTGAGTTTATTGACTTTGGATGACTTTGGCGTATTCTTAGGATATTTTATTAGATATTTTCTAAAAGTGATAACTCACAAAGGTAATGAGTGTGTTCTAAGATGTTCTAAGATGCTCTTGAATTTTATTGTTAGTAATTGATTTATTATCTCATGGGTGAACTCATTTAGGATTTTAAATTGATGTAACTTTTTAATTTATTTTTATTAGGATGTGCATGTTAATTAATTCTTTTTAAGCATTTGGTCATTTATTTGATTTTGATTAATTCAATGTGTGTATTTCACTTGTTTAATTGATTTATTAGGTCAAATTGATTTAATGCAAGGTTATAAATCCAAATTTGAGACTAATATAAATTCTTAGGTTAAATGTTTGATGATTGGTAAGAATTAGTCTAATAATCTGATACAAAACTATTGGTGGCCAAATTTACATGTCTATAGTTTGCCCCTATTTGGGAAGCTATTTCTAGATGTAAGCATAGTAACATCTTTTCAAAGAATAAAATAGTTATTTATGCTTACAAATTTAATGGTAATGATTAAAATATAGTTACCCCCTCGATGGAGTGGTTTATAAGTGGGTCAATAAATGGTCCCTCGAAAGACAAAACTAAAATGAGAGGACCAAAAAAATAAATATGGAGTGAAAACATCATGTTTTACTCTAAATTAGGTAAATTCACTGAGAAATGAAAGTGGGATAGTGTACAATGTTTAGTCCAAAGGTGATTATAATCATTGTACCCTGATAGTGGCAATTTGGTATGATAACATAATGATTTACCCCAATAGGGAATATGATCATTGAGAATATGGAGCAGCCCTAGGTAGGACATATAAACAAGAAAGGAAAATTAATGATAACACAATGATTTACCATAGTAGGTGATATAATAATTGAGAATGCATGTGGGATGGTGTACAATGATAATATGATATGCCCTAATTAAGAAAACATTATTGATGGTTAATGATTGATAAGTTGATACTAAGGATAAATATGAATTAGGATAACCTACTGGAAGAGAGATGTTCATATGAAATAAAAAAAGTTGAAATTATTTAATTAATATATTTTGGATATGATTGGGTATTGGATTGGGATTGTTACTGATATTAATGTTAAGGAAATGGTGATGCTACATTGATGTTGTAGATTTCTCAAAGATTATTTGTGTTATAACATTTTATGGTAGGACTCATGATAGAACACCATAGGGGATTGGCCAAAATAGGCATAAGAACTGACTCCCAATATCTGATACTCAATGGAAAATAATTACACCAATGATAAAAACCATAAAAACAATGTAGAAGTTTCAATATGGATATCTTCAAGAATAATGTGCAAGGAACCACCTAATGAACACAAATATATTGAATCAAGGCCACACTACTAAAAGCAAACAAATAGGCAAGCAGACAAACAAATGAAGAATAAACAAAAAACACTCAAACAAAAAAAATAGTAATAAAAAAACATTCTGAAAGCATAATCAAAATATAGCATCCTAATAATGGCCTTGCCTTAGTAGGACAGATCAAATATGATGAACTAGGTTTAGATAGGATAAATGTTTTTGGATTTTTTAGGTATCTTAACTCATTAGAGAATGACAAGATACCTAATCATAAAATAGTAAGAGTGTTCACTTAGGTTTCTCCAAAAATGATGAGAGGATAGGACAAAGGGGGAATGAGTTGACCAAAACACAAATTAAACACAACCTACATAGTCCCAAAATATCATCAAATCATAGTAATTCTATCCACAAAAAAGGTGGGGAAAAACCAATTAGGTCCTAACAAGTTCTCATATCTGACAAATGTCTAGTCAAATGAAAATAGTAATGCTAAGGGGATGTGGTAATACATGATAAACAAATGTTTCCCCTAGTTTGCCCATAGGAAGTTATAACTATGATAAAAATGATTAGATCAATGATATTAATTTATCCATAGGTGGTTATAATTAGTATCAAGGTCGATGAACACTAATTTTCCCTAGCAAATGATATAATCAAGCTCACATAAACAAACTTTATATAGGATAGAAAATGAAAGGTATCTAGTCAGATCAATTGCCACACTACCTTCATAGACTATCAATATAAACATGAATTTTATTGATTATTAAAACTTGATTCAAATACACTCACACATAGATTGATAATAACCAAAGTAACCAAGTTTAAAATAGGATAAGATAAGATGACTAAAAATAGGCCTTGGTATAGAAAGGAATGATATGGTAAAATGCGATATGATAGAATAATTATTGATTAGTATAATGATTAGTTTTACAAATTGGATAAAATGTTAAGAGGGTTTCCCTAAGTGATAAGGTGAATGGTTAGGATATGTGACAATGTCAAAGGATTGATAAATTGATATGATATGGTACATGTTTGGTTCTAGATTGGGTATGATAAATGATTCTATTGTTCCTACTCAAGTGGAGATGCACATCTTGGTCAACAAATGATATAACCAAAATAATGAATTATGTAAATTGCTATCCCACATCTCATCTAAATAGTTTCTCTATGAATAATTACCTATATATTTGAATGCCAAGAATGATGTTGTGATCTTCATTGGTCATTGATTTTGTTTCCTTCAAGAATTAAGATAATGTATATTTGTAGCCTTTGTAAAGGAAAGTGCAACCATAGATGGTAAAGATGTATAAATTTTGGATGGTAAGTTTGATTTAGAAATGTAATGATGGAGGATAATGAAATTAATAATGGTTGGGAAACAAATGAAGATTGGGATTTTTAGGCACACATAATGTTGTTGATTCTGGATTCGACATATGTTTAGATGTGGTGAGGTTGAAGACTAACAAATATGTTTTTGTTAAGACCACTAGATTATTCTATGGTGTGGGCCTGAGAGTAGCTACCATTTTATTAGGCTAAAGACTGGAAACTATTTTAATTTTATCTTTGATAACATCTTTATTAAGCAGTAAAGAACTTTTGTGCTCAGTCATTGGTGCCTTGAATAGGTTTATACCAATGAAGTTATCTTGATTATCCTGTATCATCTTCAACAAGCTTTCATTAATGATCATTTACTTTTGACTTTGATTTTCCCCTACCACCTATCAAAATGTTTTACTAAGAGAGTGTTCTTTTGATGTATGATTGTGGTCTTGGCCTCCTTGCTTTTCTTCATTTGATATGTCACCATGGATGAAGTTCAATAAGGTATGATTTTTTTGGTCCCAAGTGACACTTATGAGAGATGGAATGTCAATGACATGGCTATGATGGTTGATGGTAATGGCATGTGGAATGGTATGGAATGGGAAGAGGATGCACAATACTCATATAAGATACTAGGATAACTTGTGTCAATGCTAAAATAATCATCCTCAAAATCCATAGAAGGATCATAAATGTATTTGTACTAATCTGATAAGCATGCATAACCATTATTGTAATAGTCATGAATGTATTCTATTTTTGAATGTAATTCAGACTCAAGGGACTTTAAATCAGAGGTTGAGATTGATGTTGATTCTACCTCTGATGCTAACGTTGATGTTTGTTGAAGAGTAAAAATTGATTCTAATTTTGATTCTTCATCTGATGGGCACTCTGTTATAATGTTTTTAAAATTTAATGTTTGGTATTGGACAAGTAATGACTTGTAATGGCACAAACCATAAATATTGGTTTGTTATATTGAGACTCCTTTAGGATGGGAAAAAGGTCAAGAGATAAGTCTTAAAATATTAGCTTGTCAAAGGGAGGCTCTTGAAAAATAGGCATATGGTCAAGGTAATTATTTACCCAAAGGTGGTTACAATCATTAAGAAGTGACTCAATAAAGACTGGCTGATTAGAGTGAGGCTCCTTGACAAATGATATAGGATTAATAGGTGATTCATCACAGGTTGACTTATCACAAGTGGTTGGTTCAATAAAATCATCTTAAATTAGTTGGTTTTATTGGCTTTGGTTTCCAATGAGTTATAAAATACCAATTCTGAACTTAGCTTAGTCTTTGAATGATTGGATTGGTTGAGGGATATATTGGATTGGTTAAGATTTTGGTTAGATTGGATGGATTGGTTGGGGTTTAGATTGAATGATGTGTTGAGGATGAATGATTAGATGAGGTTTAGGTTGAATTATTAGTTGAGGTTATGATTAGATAATGATAGGGCATTATGGATCTTGATTTCATGCATAAACTTAAGGATGAAGTCCTCAAATGGTATGGATAGGATGGTGTGGAGCTTGGTTTTTATAAAAAACTAAAGGATGAGGTCCTAGAATAGAAATGGTATTCTTTGTATGCTATGGATCTTGGTAACTGACATAATCCAAAGGATGAGATCCTAGAAGGACATGTTTAGGTCATTATGGACCTTAGTTTCTTGCATAAGCCAAAGCATCCAAGTCCTCCTCATAAACCATATCATCCCATTTGGTATCTTGATTTAGATCATAAGTGGGTTCTTGAATTTGTTCCCTAGATTGATTATGGTAAGGAGGATAAAAATCCATCTAAAAAACAACATTATCATTATAGAGGTCTGTACTGAATTGCACCTCACCAACCATATAATTCCAGTTGATGTCCACTTTGGTCCTTTATTTTATTTTTACAAGGTGGATAAAATTTCTTCTCACAAACCATGTTATCATCAAAGGGGTCTTGAATAAATCCATAAAAGTAAAATCCATTTTGTGTAGCCATTATATCATAGCTTGGATTATACATGAATCCACCATAAGTGTATCTGGACATATCTACATAAATGATGAAATCTCTGAAAAAAGGCTTAGTGTTCTAAAAACTCTAAAAAACATTGTCTAATGGACAAATGGTTGAAACATAGTCTATCCTTGTCAAAAGTGGACCTATATCTCCAATGTGGTTTGAAAATAGAGTTGTATCTCGAAAATAGTTTGTGTTATAACTTGACATAAAATATTCTAATGTCAAATGTATAACATCAAATGTCATACACACAAAAGGTCAAGCATTTGAATAAAACCAACATGTCAATGTCTAGGCCAAAGTCTTAGAAACAAGGTTTAAACTAAGAAAGGAAAAAGTTGTGTTGTTAGGGATTTTGTCCAAATGTGAAGTTAAAAGATAGGCTCAAACAAAAATGATCTACTAGGAATTTTGTCCAAATGACGTCAAAAGCTAAACTTTGAAACAAAGGATGATGTGATTGGATTTAATGTAACAATGTTGGAATAACTTTGACATAGACCTGACACATATAATCAAACATAAACATGATCATTTGGTATAATCCATAAGGCAAAAGGCACCTAGAGAAATACTATGTTTTCCAAAATAAATCCATAAACAATGATGGTGATAGGATTTGATTAAACAATTGATAGTTTTTAAATTTGGGTAATAGATTAACCTATGTTACATAACCCAAAAGCAAAATATCTGTGTATCATCTCCTATAAAGCAAGGCCTAAACAAAAACCAATCAATATTTTAATTTGAACTTAGAATGATTATTTAAAAACTCAATAGTTGGAAACTATGATTGGACTAAACAATCTATAAAAGACTAAAAAATACAAGTGAGACAAGAATAAAAAATATAATTGGGAAGAGAATCAAGAATAAGACAATATTTATATGTATTACATGGATCAAAAATATAAGTAGGAAGAGTATTGTTCATTGATTGAGTTTGCCTATACTAATTCATACCAATTAGCTTTGAATGTCACACCATTTGAAGCATTATATGGAAGAAGGTGCATGACACCAATTAATTGGGATATATTAGAATATAGGGTAATATTTGGACCTAAGATGCTTTCAAAAATTGAATATCAAGTTAGATCATTCAGGTAGATATTGGTCGATGCCAATGATAAGTAAAAAAATTATGATGATCAAAAGAGAATAGCTAGGCAGTTTTCAGTAGGTGATAAAGCATTATTTTAGGTTAAGCCACAAAAGAGCTCAATTATATTTGAGAAGTTAGAAAAACATTCATCTATGTATGTGAGACCTTCAATTATAAGTGGTTAATCTTGTATCATATAAGCTTGCTTTGCCAGCAACCCTAGCTCTATTTCATAATGTCATAATATTAAAAAGTATATAGATCATCCTTAACATGTGTTTGATTTGAATGTTTTACAAGTTATGGATCCTGGGATGGTCATTAGAACCAATTAGAGTAATTAACATTCTTCATTTGTATAATAGAGAAGTGTTACATTACAAGGTCTTGGGGTATCAATAATCTAAGGATAGCTCCACATGGGAGGACTATGATGAGTTTTATAGGTGATTTCCACATTTTTTTCTTGATTTGATGCTTCATGTTATGTTAATTTTTCTATTTAATAATGTTTTTATTTTAAAATTAGTATTTAAATTAGTGTCATTGAGATGATTACCATATTTAGGGGAAAAAGATGTCACATCCTAATTTCTCACCAAGCTATTTTACTTGATTATCAATAAATTATTATGTTTGTTAAATTGATTAATTACTTTTTAACTAAGTTGTAAGTCATATGCTATTATGAAATAATTTTATGTTGTTTTGATTACATGATTTCATTGTTATGAGCTAGTTGTATTGTATATTATTTACATTATGATCTTGTTAATTTTTTGTTACAATATTATTATAAGATATATATCATGATTTTACAGACTAACTACATTATTTTTATGAGTTGAATGTAGTAGAGCTTCATCCCTTAGAGTATGATTGAGTGAGAGAATCATCAGAGAGGGTGGCTTAAATGGAGGTATTGAGGGATGATAGAGGAATGGTTAGAACCCATTCACACACCACATTAGATAATACACATTTTATGCATAGTTTGAATTATTAGTGGTAGTAAATTTTTAATGTTGTGTGTATTTACATAATTGATTATGTGTGTTAGTTATGTGTTATCTCAATTTAATGATTATGTGCAATTAATCTCATGTGATTGAATTATGGATATTATACATAGATTTAGTGTAGAATGTTGTAGTATGATTACATCATGTTATTAAATTCATGATTATTAATGCTTATGAGAACGTAAATTTTCATGAATAGTATTTGGTTACTATTGTATATAAACTAACCATCATGTATTTATAATATTTGAGAACGTTAGCTAGTTACCTTTATGATATTGGAAAATACCATTATGTGGCTTAACACCTTAAAAATATATATAGATAACAAAAGACATTGGATAGTCTATAAACGTAGTAATAAACAACGATTATGTTGTTATAATATAATTATGTTTTGTTAAAATATTTGTTTGGATTACCATTTTGGCTAAAATAATATAGTTGAATTTATATTAGAAACATAATTATTAAGGTCATGACAATGTTTATTTTTACTAGATTATTGTAAAGATTTCATTATGTCCTA
>JARHVA010005299.1:845000-857500 GCA_037957365.1 Torreya grandis
TCTCTTTATAACGACTACTTTCATATTGGGTCACTATTAGGGTTCTTTGAGGGTTTAAACCATCTTCCACTATTAGCAATCATTCATAAATCTTATCCACTCATTCTAAAAATTAAAGAATGATAATTTGATACAAGACCCTTAACCATATACCATGAATAAATTATGTCCTCATGTAGATTTTTCACATGCCAAAAAGCACTTAAAAAACCTTCTCAAGTGTACAACTCTTCATTATATGGACTTAAGATATCTTTAAACACTTTTTCAAGTCTAAGAATTCAAAAATTAACATAAAACTTGGTAAAAAAATGTACGATAATCTATTATACCACTAAAAATTCTCACATTCTCATTCTTATCTTGAAATATGAATCTCATACCTCATTTGGCCACCATCTCTCTTTTTGTTCTCTAGATCATGACTTACAAACAAAATTAGGCCTATAAACTAAACTTCATGCCTCTTTCTATGTTATCTTAAAATCACTCATGTACACAAACAACCTCTCTTATACTTAAATATTTTTTTTACATCATTCATATGCCTTGACAATATATCATGATGACTCATTAGGCTTTGCAGTGTCTATAAATGGTCTAGTTGCAAACTAGATTTGTAGGTCACACCCCTATAGGCTCACCTTGAGATTCTCATGAGATCTCCACACCTTGTTAACATGCCTAACGTGCTCCTTAGACAATGTCATATATTTTCACATACATATTCATGATCACCATGTACATGCTCTTTCATGATGGCTATGTTTAGGCTATTTAAGCCTTTGTCCTTAAAGACCTACCTTAAAACACTTCTAAAGGCTTCTAAACCTAACTCTCAATCCCATAAAATGATAAAAATATTATTACATGTCTAATATTTTTCACTTCACCATGATACCTACACATACCTTCTCACAAGGTCTAGACAAGGCTCTACAAAACACCTTGATGCCTTGACCAATTCTTTCCATGTCATGACCTTAACACAACATCAACCAAGCAAATATAATACACTTGGACATGTACCTTTCTATCACAATAACTACATAACTTGAATTCTCATAATCTTGTCACAACACACACTACCAATTGGCCTTTCTCCTCTAGACACTAGTCTTAAAATAACTACTTAACATTAACCTCATTAATCATGACTACGCTCTCTCTCATAGAAATATAATTACTATGTTGGCATAAGAACTCATCATGCCATCACAATGAGATTGTCACATTATGTCACAAGCTCATACATCAAAAACCAATCACTATACATCTTCACTAGATGCATCTACACATCAATGACAACACACTTTTACATTAATGACATCATATTGACATCGATGATAATACTATGCCAATAAACTCTACTTTTGTCATTATTGGTAGAACACACTACAATCTGATCAATCTCTTCTCCCCCAAACTAGTCTTTCTACCCCTTTGACAATAAAGACAAAATGTCCTCCATAAATAACTATCTTATTCTTGGACCTAAACTTCAAGAAATCACACAATGAAATTTTGACCAAATACTCACCTTAGGTTCATACCGGTTGTTGCAGACAACTTTTCAAATGCTTGAATAACTCCTCAATAATTCATGCCTCTTATGTCATCTACATATAAAATGCATATATATTTCCATCTCAACTTTTGATTGTTTTTAATATCCTTAGATATATGAAATAAATCTCAAATATGTCTATATACTGACTTGAACCTTCACATATCTACCTTGATCCTTTAAATCATACATCTAATAAGCTCCCCTTATGTCCATAATTTTGAGTCGCATAATGAATAATAATCATTTTGTGATCTCCTTCACACTTGATTAGACTTTCAACCTTTGTTCACACTATAAAAACTCATGTTATCATCCTCTTATCTCCATAAGACATTTTTCATCCATTTACATCATGATAACCCTTTTTATATTAGTTCATTATTCATTAGGTCTATAAAACACCTATTTCACTATCTACTAGACTTCTATCTTGCTTGATCACCTTCACCTCACACAACTAGGGCATACTAAGCATATAGACTTATGATACATGAACCAAATGTCATCTTCAAATTCCTAGAGTAACCATAGTCAATCCATATGAGCATAAAACATCTCTATAATTAATGCTTGTCCGCCATGTTTATTAGGTCTATCTAGAATCAAATAAATTATTCAAAGGGAATAATCTAGTCCACCATGTTGGAGTAGAGATCACTCATGTCATGTCCATATGGTATATTAGATGTTGTTCTTGCTTTAATCTATCTAATTCATGTTTTTCACACCATCATGGCACAAATATCATCATGACATCTTCCTTACATCATTCCATGAAATAGGTTTATGCTTACATGCTTCATTATGATAGACCTCTATCATAACTTGCCTTCTTCATGATATAAAATTTGAGAGTATACAACATGTTCCTTGGACCTATATTCCATTAAATTCATCTTGATGTACATAAAACACTCAAATATCTCTCTCACAACTAGATCAAAAAATAAAATCATGAAACATCTAGGAAATCATACTCCCCTAACTCCATGCTTACCTCTATTTATATAAAAATGATAACCAATCTCTTAAAAAATAGATCAGAGCTACCAATATCCCCCATATAATAATGATATGTTATTGAATACAACAATTGAGTAAAGAAAAATCATACATAACTATGTAGCCATGCTCCCTCTTTGTCTTCATAACTTGGTCACCATATGAATCAACAATACACAAAAACCATATCCAACATAGATCAATAACCTTGCTACCAATACCAAATATCAACATAGATCAAGATAAACTACAAATAGATACCAAAAATGTACCTCTCAACATGCCAAAATGCCACACTTCTAGTGTAGACTCAATAATCTTCAACATGTCTTCATACCTTATTAACATACAAAACCTATCAAAGCTCAACAAGAATTCACCATACTTCCACTTACTGATGAGTGTCTCCATGAAGCCTAATAGAGTTACCCCTTACATAAGAAACTAAACCAACAAAAATTTAGTATATTCCTAGATCTCCATACTCTCAAAATATGGAATGTTCTTAAATGTCCTTCTAGGCCTGATTATCAACTTAGGCTTGACCTTTGACTTGGCCTCTTCATCATCCTTCTAAACTGACAAATAATATTCTTGAAATTATTTCAAATCTAACTTATGCTCTAAATTTAACTTAAAGGACTCCAATTTTCTTATAATCTTGAAGTATTATTTCATTAGACTCATCCCCTTTAAATAACATCCATTATCTATTTCTATGAATAAACCTTCATTACTATCATTATAAACACTATCATCATTATAATTTATTCTTGTGCTTTTTAGGATGGCCCTTAGGATGTTAGGCCTATCTCAAAGGAATTAATCTAATACCAATAGTTGGAATCAAAATGAATAATATGGGGGATTAGTCTTTAAAACCTTTACTATAATTCTACTTAAGCATTCATGAACATTCATTCAAATATATAGATCAAGCAATGACTAAGTAATCATCCACATATGCATGAAACATAAGTAAACAATATAGCACAAATTATATGTGAGAAAACCTCAAGGGTCATAAAACCCAATAATCCATAAAAATGTACTTAATTTTATAAGAAAAAATATCAAGTTTAGTGAATCATCGACTTCACATGGAACACTAATCTCAACTAGTAAAGCACCAACAAAACTAAGCTTAAGAAAGTACCCAATTTCAATGAGGTACCAACACCCTATATGAATCATAAAAAACTCATCCACTTGAAACACTTGATCAAATTCATAACACCTTATTTCTCATACACCAGATAATGACCACCTTCTTTAGCTCTTCACACACTTTTATCGCTCTCAAAACTACCTCTAGGCTTCTCTGCTCTACCAAGTCTCTTAAAGAATGATTAGGTCATATGAAATTAATATTCATACTTAAAAATTATATTATATTATCATGACTATCTATCTAGATCCCTTTTATGGTATACATCACCTGATTTTACTCTTCAATGTGCTCTTTCATTCATTTGCAAACTTTTCACTTATCTAACACATAAATTAGGCTTACTCACTCTCGCTCTTATAGAATTCACTTGATATCACACACCTTGGTTTGACATACACACTTTCACATTTATATTAACCTTAAAATATGTTTGATAACACATTACAAATATGAATCAACCAATACATTAGGTTGGGCATAACTTAATAGACCAAATTCTCCTTTAGTCCTTAAGGAGACCTAATTCAATTAGGCCATCATTAGAGCACGTTATACTTTATTTTTATTGTAATTATTAAAAAATACAAAAATAGTAGGATAAATTAATATATAAATCAAATTTACCTTATTAAACTTTACTTTAAGTCTAGAACACCTTTTAGGTCTAACCACTACTTGAACCCCTTCTGAAAACATTGTTCATAATTAGGCATGTGCATACCGAGAAAGTCTATCTTAAAAACATAAAGAATAAAAAAAATATGATAAATAAAAATAAAATTAAATCACATATTAATAAATCTCATGCCCTTAGGGTCGTCAAAAAATTCATTATATACTTCAACTTAAGGTATATAGGCTCAAACTCTTCTCTATAAAATGCTCACTTTGAACTACCAACTAGCCTCAAAACATAGTCATGGAAACTTGAAATATAACTCCTAAATAATCATAATAAATGAATTAAAATGTGTTAAAATTATCCTAAAAAATAAAAAAAATAAAAAAATAAAAAATAAATAAAAACAGTGAGCAAAAATATGATAATCTATAATGGAAATTATTGGTCTTATAGACCAATTTATTGACCTTCTCTCTCACAAACTTCAATCAATCAGACAAGCCATTTTGGATTCAACAATTTCACTAATTTAAATAACTAAAAAACTTTATAATTTTTTTTATATGAAATTAAATTCCAAAAAAACAACACCATGCACATTTCATACTTCAAATTAGGACAAAGAGCCTCCAACTCATCACTGTAACTTACTTACCCAAATCTACTAGTTTCCCTTAAAGCACAGTCATGGTGAAAGTGACTTTAAACTCATATATGATCAATTTAAGATACTTAAAATAAATTTATATGATATTATGATATCATTATCTAATTATTAGATATAAATTTAATATGATTAAATGGAAATATTGGTCTTACAGACCAATCTCATGACCTTAATATACACAAACCTCACTGAGCTAGACAAGTCAACTTGTGATCAAAATTTTGATACATAAATTGAACTAAAAAAATTATATTAAAAATTAAATTTTCTTACAACTATTTAAAAGTATATCCATGAACTTATATGCATCCCTATTCCGTTATAACATAACCCTAAACCACTTCTCACTGCTACCTAGGTTTCTCATTGTTTCCATCATTAGGCTTGCTAGTGATAGGCTATATTAAATGAATATTTTAGAATAAATAATTGATATAACATATCATTTAATAACCATGTATATTAAATAAAATTATCAAACTTTTTTCTTCATCTATTTATCAACTTTGGCTTTGTCAAATCTAATTGTTACAATAAATCTTTGAAAAACAAGGCCTTTATTGTAAGGTCCACTCACTTACATGAATAATAAATCACACTTGGATATTCTTGGGAGAGTTTAATAAAAACTCTAATCACTAAAATATACATACCAATCCATTCTAATAAATTTAGAATAACTTGTTTCATATCGGGTCACTATTAGGGTTCTTTGATGGTTTAAACCATCTTCCACTATTAGCAATTTTTCATAAAGATTAACCCCTAATTAAAAAAACTAATACCTATAAATTTTATCTAATAACATGAATATATTAGGTCCTCATGTAGAAGTTTCACATTCTAATAAACACTTTAAAAACCTTCTCAGGTAGACATATCTTCAATCTATGCACATGAAAGACCTTAAAACACTTTTTCAATCTTAAACCTTGAAAATTTAACATTATAATTTGTCAAAAAACTTGGGAAAATATATCACACCAATGAAAATGAGCACATGATCATTCTTATCTACACATCTGAATCTCATACCTCATTTAACCACCATATCTTTGTTTTTTCTCTAGACCATGACTTGCAAACCACATTAGGCCTTAAACTGACCTTAATGCCTCCTTATATGAGCTATCAACCTCACTCACATACTCAGTAAAGCTCTATCATGATCAAAAAATACTTTACATCCTTCATAGGCCTTGACAATAGATCATGATGCCTCATTAGGCTAGGCAGAGTCTAGAAATACTCTAGTTATAGACTAGATTTGTAGGTTCTAGCATTGTAGGCTCACCTTGATATTATCGTAAGTGCTCCAAAAATTGGTCACATGAATTACATGTTCCTCAAAAAATTTAAACCTTTTCACATAAATATTCATGCTCACCATGCACATGTTCATTCATGACATGAATATGCTTAGGCTACTTAAGAACTTGTCCTTAAATACCTACCTTATAATACTTATGAAGGATTATACAACTAAATATCAATCTCTTACAATTCCAAACAACTTATTACATTCCTAATCTCACTCACTTCACCATAATACCTGCACACACCTTCTTACAAGGTCTAGACAAGGATTTATAAGACATATTGATGCCTTGATATGTTCCTTCCATGTCATGACCTTAACACAACATCAACCAAGTAGATATAATACACTTGGGAATTGTACCATTATCTCAAATGGAAATCAATACACACATTCAATGCTCATAATCTTGTCATAACACACACTACTAATTGGCCTTACTCATCTAGACACTAGTCTAAAAACAACTACTTGACATCAAGCTCATTGATAATGATTACACTCTCTCTCATAAAAACAATACTTAATATGTTGGCATAAAAACTCAACATGCCTTCACAATAACCTTTCCACATTAGGCTCACAAGATCATACATCAATTACCACTCACCATGCATCTTCATTACATGCATATAGACATCAATGATAACATAATCTGACATTAATGACATCATATTGACATCAATGACAACACTATGCCAATAATATGTTTATCAAATAGTGAGAATGCACATACACAAAATGTGTATATGTTTGTCATCCAAAATAGTGAAGTTATACAATTTTAAGATGTGTATATATACTTATAAATTTAGTGTGAAATTTAAGCCTATGTTAAGGAAGGGGATTGTTATGAAATTTTATGTATTCAATAGCATACACATGTAGTGGTTTTAGAATCAATTTATTATCTATTATAATAGGATATTATATTCAAATTATTCTTATAATGAGACTTATGTTTTGATGTCTAATTAGAAGTCTATACTGGAACTAGTAATGTATATATATGGATACAAGTAGCTATTATAATTATTAATTAGATAAGACATAATTTATAAAAATACATAATATGATATGTTTAAACTAAGAATAGACTATATAAGATTAAATGCTTATAAATACTATGTAATAATCATATGATTCAATATGAATTTGAGTTAAACTTGAGATGATGCTTGAGAGTCTGAATGGTGTATGAACCTAATGACCAAAATAGGGTAAAATAGGGGTTGGGATTATGGGGACCCTACATTAGATCCTAGATTATTATTATGGGAATAATTAGATTAATTAGTTATTGTAATTAAATTAAGTTATTATTTAAAAATAAAATTTAATTTTAGTATGATAGAATAGTAATTGTGTACTAAAAACATATATATTATGTGGTACTTATTATGCATCTATAAATATATGAAATATATCTATAAGAGGACTTAGGTTCTCATATACATATATGAAATATATCAATGTATTGGGATGTGTGCCTATATTTATAGCTTAACTAATTGTTAAAATTAAGTCATATATTCCTGAGGGATAGGACACTATGAATATATGCATATTATCTTCAAGACATACAACATTTAGTATAAATGAAATATTATGCTTCATATGATTTGAGCTATGAGATGTTTGATCTCTAAAATTATTATGAGGACTAGCTATTCATATTGTGTAATGTGTACACAAAAATAATTATCTATGATATGTACTACATTTGAATTTACTTACAGAAATTAGAAACAAGTAGTCTAATTATATATATATATATATATATATTACTTTATTAATATAAATTTTACTTATTATGCTTATTATTTATGGTATATGTAATATAGTATAGATTCATTCATTTATTTGATGGACTAAATGTATGTATTTTAATTATTCACGTAGACATCATGTTTTATGTCTACTATT
The DNA here is from genome assembly GCA_037957365.1 of Torreya grandis. NCBI lineage: Eukaryota > Viridiplantae > Streptophyta > Pinopsida > Cupressales > Taxaceae > Torreya > Torreya grandis. The sequence continues at coordinate 853,277 of JARHVA010005299.1, forward strand.
AGGAAGTAATTTATATGAATTTGTTGGTTATATATATTAACCAAATATCATATTCTTGGTACTAATTAAGTAGTGAGATGAACTTCACTAGATTATTTAGATTAACCAATACCAAATGAAGGTAATCCAATCAAGTGGTGTGTATGAATTTGACTAACCCTATAGATCAATAACTATTGAAAACTTTAGCCAAAGTAATGTTTAGTTAAACATTATCATTTCATATATATGATTTACATGTTTCTACAATATCATGTTAGAACATATTTATTTATGGTACACATCATGTTTTTATAAATCATGTAGCACATGAGTAATATCTTATCTCTCTATATTCCTACACCATCATTATCTACCCATATGTAAAGGGAGGGACACTATTTGATGGGAGATTGTGCAGGTGATCGATGGTCCATGGTTGGTGTGCAAAATTACTTAGATGATTCTCTCCCTCCCAAAAATAATACTAAGTTGGAGACTACACTTGAGATTACCATAAATAATGTAGTTTGAGAACTCATACTTTATGGAAATGTGTATCTTGTATTATATTTATTATTGTTTTAACATTATTCTTGATGAATTGTAATTATTTACTCACTTATACATTGACAACAATAGATTTATTATTATATCAGTCATGGTTATAAATTTGTAATTAATTTCTATATTTAGTTATGTGTTGTTTCATATGACAATAGTAATCAATAATACATAGATGTTACATGTTCATTTTTAGGTTAACATACTTGGTGTGTAAGACTTAGATCACTAATTAGACTCTCAAGGTGAAATCTAATGAAATAATATGTATGTATAAATTTTAAAAAAATAGTAAATCTCAATGGGGATGTTACAATTGATGACCTTGGGGAAGGGGGATGAGAAAATTGTTATTTATTTTTAACCATGTTGGATGTTTTCCCCAGGGTAGATAAGCCATAGGGGAAGATGCGGAAAATAGATGTCATGATTTGATGAATATTTGGAAAGAGATAGTGAGACAAGGGATCTGGGTCAAGATAATGTAGGAAAATATGAAAAAAGGAATCCAAGATTCTATATACTATGTGTGTGTTGAGGAAACATGGAAAAAATAAATAAAAACTTAATGGCCAAGATGACAAGACTTGATAGGTGACTATGTGATGTAATGAAGAAGGAAATGTGAGAATAATAAAAAGGAAGGGAAGCTTTTGATAAATATATAAGGCCATTTTTTATATCCCTATATTCTATTCCAAACTCCTTTTGTTGAAGTTTCATTATCATGCTGAATGTTTCTCTAAACTACTATTATAGCCACAATCTAAGACCAAGGTCAATAATGGGAGGGATGAAATGATGCATAAGATATGGAAATAGAAATGAGATGAAGCATAATAAAATATGATAATATGAATGAAATACCCCAAATTATAATAGTTTTATCCATGATATGATTTTAGATGAATGCATATTAGGAGTGAAGTTATAAACTAGTTTTCATCACCCTACTTATCTAAGGCACCAGAGAATTGGTTTTCACCTTTAGAATTTTATTTATTATTTTTTTATAAAAAAATGATGTAAAATTATTTGGACTTGTGGTGACATATATTCATTTTTTTAAGTTTGAGATATATGTTATTCTTATGATGTTGATGTACAAGTGACACTAGCCATAAATTACGATGATGACCTTCATCGACTCTTAATTATGATCCCTTTAAATATTGTAACTAGGTATCATTGTACCTTCTATGAAACATGAAGTTTCATATGTAAAATTTTGATGTTATATGTAGGTAAGGAGGATGTCATGGGTTATGGAAGGCTAGGAGTATCAGTTTCACACACTTTTAGAGATGTTGGATGTGATTTTTGTATTTGTGCCCAATGGCTAGAAATTTTAATGAATCCAATATCATTGAAAGTTTATACACTTTGATCCAAAAAATTTAATTTTTTAACTAAATTTTTTATGTTGATCTACAAGTGATAATTTACATAAATAACCATGGTGACCTTTGCTGACTCTTAATTATGATCCCTCTCAATATTTTAACTAGGTATCATTGTACCTTATACAAAATATGAAGGTGACTAGAGATAAGTGGATTTTATATATAAGTAAAGAAGATTTGATGGGTGATTTAGTCATGGGAGTATCATATACACATACTATTAGAGATTTTGGATGTGATTTTTGTATTTTTTCCCCAATGGAAAGAGATTTTAATGAATCCAAGTTCATAGTAATTTAATACACTTTGATATGAAGTTCTGAATGATGATCAACAACATTTGTATTGATTTTCATGATGACTAATTTATTTTCCAATTTTTGACTTTGAATTCACCTTAGTGCCTAAAATTTTTATTCATAATAGGTATTTGAGATCTAAATTTGAGTATTTATAGTTTCACTTGATCTTTGAATTGACTAACTAGTTGACATAGTTGGACTTGTATTTACTACTTGATCAGAGATAACTAAAGCCTTATGTTATATTATTTAAGTGTATTATTAAAACCTTACATATTTGGAACATTGCATATTTAGTTGACAGGAATCTAATGATTTATGTTTATGTCTATTCCTATTGAGTGTGATGAAATGATTATCGACAAGAAGAAAAAGATTGTTGAGGGAGAACGATGAGAGGGATTAGTGATATCAATGAGTGGATATTGGGCACCCCAATCTTTACATAAATTAATATAACACCCAATGTTAATGTTAGATAAATCTTCATAAATATTAAAAATGGTCACTAAGGGTCATCTTGGGACAAATTTCAATAGCTACATTAAATCCACTTTGATAATAGACAACTAATAATCCTCCTGAAGCCCTATAGTGTTTGTTATGATGTTTGTTACTTCCTAATTTCTTCACTAAACTTAATTTTCTTATTAAATATACATTATGGGGTTAATGATATTTAATTAATGTTGTAATAAAATATTTTCATTTATGTTTATGTATAGACAAACATATAATGGTTATTTTTTGTGACTCATTACTTTATTTGTTATATGTACATGAGTTTCATATGCATGTATATTATGGTTATTCAGTATTATTATGCTTAAACAACATTTTTTTATTGATTATCATGGTTATAGGCTAACTACTATTTGGATTTGTGAGGTGGATGAAGGAGAAGGTCTAATCTTCATACATATATGGAGGGACAATATCATCAAGAAGGATGTTACATATGGAGATGTTGTAGGTGTTGAGATTCTATAATGAACCTAACACACACAATGTAGAACCATGAATTCATGATTGATTTAATTTGATGGTGTTTTATTGATTCAGGCTTGGATGCATTGATATGGTTAGATCAATGTTTAAATATTATTCAGTCTTATTTATAGTTGGGATTTTTTTCTATGATTATAAGTTGGTTGCCAATATGAAATGCTTTATCTTTATATTTTTTTAGATGACTCTGTTTGAATTACATATATCTTAAAGGTATGTACCTAGAAGCATTCCACATGAATTTTTTTAGAACAAATACAAATATAATATAGTTGAAATACATTTATTATCATATAACAAAAAGTATTTTATTAACTATATCTAACCTAGACCTAATGTTGTACCTAGTGTGACTAAATTCCTATATACCTAATGACTACCTAGGTATGTGGAATTCATTTATTTAAATGTTTGGCTTGATTTTTTAATGTGGAATAGGCATTTGAGATATTATTTTTAAAACATAATAATTATGTTATTTGAGAAAACATGATGTTAACCATAATTTTTAAACTATATAACATGATGCCAACCCTAATTTGTAAACTATCATTTGGTTTTTTCGTAGTCTTTATTGCTAGTATTTGTTGATCAAAATATGTAATTTGCTGACTAGGGTTTGATTTTGAGTTAGACTGTTAGTTTGGTTGTGAATTTATGGAGATTATGAAGGCATTATGGGAATTTATAAGTTGATGATGAATCTTTCGTAGAGAATTTATGGCAAATAATAGGTTGTCATGATATTAGGGGTTTCAAAATGCATGCAAGACACAAAATCAATAAAGAAGAAGAGAGTTCTAGGATTTAAAGGCTACCATGGGTAGATAGAGAAAATAAAATAAAGGAGCCTTTTTTAAGGCATTATAGAGGTAGGGTTTATAAATTTGTATTTTCTATAAAAATATATATTTAGGTTATAGTCTATTAAAAAAATGTTTGAGGGTTTTAGAAAAAATAATGGTTAT